>APFE030068074.1:49824-77514 GCA_000404065.3 Pinus taeda | reverse complement strand
TTAAAACTATGAACTCAATTCTTGTGATCTCTAGGAAACACAGACATACTATTAAAATATACAAACCCAGATCATTTCAAGTTAAATTGGTTCATAAAATTTCAGAAATCATGCACTCTTACCTACAGCCATTTTGTTTATATCTCATGATCCGTGCATCAAAACGATCTGATTTTTGGATCATAGAAGCATTTATATATTAAAAATTTACTTACCACATTTCAACAAAATCTGGTTTGTAGTTTTTGGGAAAATGGTTAATGAAGGTCGTTGTCACTTATATCATATTTTGCTGCAACTTCATATGCACATAATTTGAACATCAATGTAAAAGTTGTTCTGCCTTCATCAAAGATTCCTAAAATTGAATATTCATTAATTAAGGAAGAATTCATTTGTTCTATCCATTTCATGAGCTGAGATGAACATATTTTTTTATTGCTTGGATAACATATGGGTTTTTGTCTTTGGGTTGCATGAGGACATGCAATATATTCAGTTTTCGTTGCATGAGGACATGCAACATATTGAGTGTGGGGGTATGTTGGGCCATTAATATGCCATTATTATTATCACTTTTGAACATGTATCCCACCCATTTCCACTATTCTTCATCATATCATTTGTTATAATTTATCATTTAAATCCATTTTATAAATTATTGATGCTCTTATGAATGAATATTATTTATTCTCCTTTATTTCTAACAAATTGATGATTATGAATTATTTTATCAATGATAGTTCTAATAAGTTGGTTATAACATTATTCACCATTTTTAGCCTCCAAGATAATTTCCAGATTGAAGCTTTGACCATTAAATCTGCCAACTCAAAAATTCGCTGGATTAAGGAGTGACATTTTTTCAGTTGAGATTCTGAGCAAATGAAGAAGAATCTGGAAAATATGGAACATGGGTTTTGTCCAGAACGGGCCCAATTAACTTAAATATGAACGGTTTGCCCAAATTCAGCTTGTACTAAGAGAAATGCAGGGTTCATTGAGCACGCTTTTCTCAGATTTGTTGTTGTGGTTGTCCTCCAAATCTCAGTTGCAAAGCCAAATTCGTCTTGCTTTTGTTGAGAGATGGAAGGAAATATATTTTCTTATTGATCAAATGGTTAGAATCAATCCAATTTTGTAAAAGAAATCATGTTGTACTTATCTTTATTGTAACTTCTCTCTGATCTCTCTATTTAAATATAAAGAGAGATCAGAGATGGGGATGACTTCAAGATACTTTCGGGGGATGAAAAATGATGAAGAATGATGGTGGATTATTCATGATAGGATAGGGATTGTTGCATGCTGTAATTCTCAAGCATTTGCTGTTGTAATGATTCCACAATTTGTTGATTAATACATGATTTGGGAGTTGTTGTTCACACTTTTCCTTCTGAAGTAACCCAGCAGCGTCCGTTGGCGGCTAAGGGCCCAGCCTCTGGTGGAGTACGCTGCTACTGCTGCTGTATATTATATTCTTTCGTTTTATGCATGGTTTTCTTATCCATTTTATTTGGTAATCTGGTATGTTATATTATTTTACATCACAGCTCTATCACGTAATCTCATTTTCTGAGACAGAAATATCATATCAATTCTACAACGCATTGTTGTTTCTTTAAGTGCTGATATAAATGGTTTTTACAGGATACCATTGCTATTCAATTATGGAGTGCCTGTGTTATAACATTTGACCATTGGTATTATTTTCATCTTAGAAATTATATTTCCTTGCGATTGTTGAATCTATGAACGTTGTTGTTCCATTATAAAATACAGTCATATTCTTTATAACTAAGACTGATAATTGGATTACCATATCAGATTACTATTAAGGTGTGCCGTGTGTATTTATATTTGACTTTCCAGCATTGTTTCATATTCCATCATTAAACAATGTTGTTCTATTTCCTTGTGTTGTTCGATTTATCCTTAGAGTAAAGATTGCTATTAATTTGGCTTTGCTGTTGTTCATTTCCATTAATTAAAGTTTGTTGTTCAGATTCCTTTAATTCTAGTTTGCTGTTCCATTTATGGTCGTTCCATTTTAGACTTGCTGTTCCATTTCCTATTTTCTGTTTTATTTTACTTTCTGTCGTTCCATTTACTTGTATTTGCTGCTTTGGTGTGAGAGAAGGTCTAAGGTTGTAGTGAGCCTCAGCAGTCGCTACCTCGCTCCCAGACCTATGGTCCATGCTCTAATTTCCTTTCCATCAGTTTCTAGAGGGATGGGTTATCGCTTCCACACCCTTGACTGATAAGTTGCGTTGTGTGCTTTTATCCTTTTGAAGTAATTTAGTCATTGCTTAGCATCCGTCTACTCTTGTGTTCTCTAAACGTTGTACTACTAATTATTACTCTTGAGTAAATAGCCGCCTCATACTGAGTACACTCTTGAAATAAAAAGTCGTCCCTGGGTTGATAATTAATGTGAAGGTAATTAGGAGTTTAAAAGACACATTTTTATCGCTCCACAACAACCTCACTTAGAATTAGTCTCCCTTCTATATTCAGTGCTTTGTTTGTCCATTTACTGATCTTATCTTTTATCTTATTAATAACAGGCTCCCAGATATCCTTGTGAAGTGGTTTGGCAGTGAGAGGAACTCCTAGGTACTTCACAAGCAATGATTCCCTTTGAAAGCCCAAAATTTGGAAATATTTCTTTGAATTGAAATATCTGTATTGAAAAAGAAAACCTTTGATTTAGTGAGACTTACCTTTGTGCGTGTTGCGCTAGAAAACTCACTAAGAATCTGTTTGAATGGTTTGGCTTCCTTGGCAGTGGGTGTGCCTTGAAGCATAGTGTCATCCACAAATTGTTGACGTGTCACTATGTCCCCACCTTGAGTGAGTCTTAGAACCTGAATTCTCCCTTCTTCTTTAGCAGCTCTGATAGCTCTTCCTAACCCTTCCATCACTGTAATGAAAAGGAAAGGAGAAAGAGGATCTCCTTGCCTGAGACCTTTAGAAGGCATGAAGGTTTTGGAAGGAGAGCCATTGAGAAGAATTGAACATCTAGCTATGGTAACTAGCACCATAACCCATTTAATCCAATTGTAATCAAAGCCATAGGATTTTAAAATTTCTCTTACCATAGGATTTTAAAATTTCTCTTATGTACAACCAACTAAGTTCGTCATAGGCCTTTGCTATGTCCAGCTGCATTATCATTCCTACTTGTTTTTTGGTAATGAGTGAATGAACCGTTTCATGTACTTGAATTATATTATCTAGAATTTGTCTTCCTTCCACATAGCCCATTTGTTCCTCTGACACTAGGGTTGGGAGGATGGGTTGGAGATGGTTGGAAATGACTTTGGATATTATTTTGTATATCACATTGCATAATGCTATAGGCCAAAATCTGTCTGGAGAGGTGGCCTTCTCCTGTTTGGGGATTAAGGCTATGAAAGATTCATTGAATGCCTTTAAGACTTTCTCAAATCTTTGTGAGTCTTCCACTACCTCCAAGATGTCCTGTTTCACTATCCTCCAACATGTTTTGAAAAAGTCCACATTAAAGCCATCTGGGCCTGGTGCTTTCCCATTTTGCATCTCTTTCACAGCTTCCTTAATTTCTTCCTCTGTTACTGGTCTATTGAGATTGAAATTATCTTCTCTGGTAACCAATTTAGGGATGTATTGAGTGAATTTTTCCATAAACTGGTATCTATCTTCTAAGGTTTCCTCAGCAATTTTATTAAAATGTTGGAGTAGAACCTTCTCCATCTCTTCATGAGTGTTTCTCTCTATTCCATGGTGATTTGTAAGTTTCACAATTATATTGTTGTTTCAATGAGCTATGGTGGATATGTGAAAGAATTTGTTGTTTCTCTCCCCTTCTTTAATCCATTGTACTCTGGAATTCTATCTCTAGAGTATTTCTTCTTGAAGGCATCTGTTGCCCCACTCCTGCTGGAGTGACTCTGCCATCTCTTTCCTTTCATTTGTATAGCCTTCTATGATAAGAATCTGGTTTATTTCCTTTAGTTTCTTTTCCACCTCTCCTTTAACTTTGAAGATGTTACCAAATTCCTTTTTATTCCACTCTTTGAGTTTGCCTTTAATGTGTTTGAGCCTACAGTGAAGAAGGAACATCTTTGTACCTTGAAGGTGAGGCTCTTCCTTCCACAATTTTTCAATGTTTGTGAGGAAATCTAAATGTGTGAGCCAAGTGTTCTAAAACTTGAAGGGGGTGTTCCTTGGTTTGCCAAAAAGGGAAGCTTCCAATTAGATGGGCCAGTGATTGTAACCCCCAAAAGGTAGTATGAATGCAGTAATGCTGCTTCCCCTAAGAAGAAGTTCCTCTGAAACCATAAATCTATCCAATTTTAAGGCCACTTGGGTATGCCCCCTCTTTTGTTATTACAAGTGCATATTCCATTGCGTGTTTCCATATCAACCAATTTCATATTGGTGATGAAGTGCTGGAAGGCAATTGAGTCTCTACCAAGTGTTCTAGTTCCTCCTTTCTTCTCCATGAGTGATTTTGTTAAGTTAAAATCACCTCCAAGAATCCAGGGTAGAGCTGGGTAGCTCTTATTCATATCCTCCAGTGTTGTGAGGAGTTGAAGTTTGTCCTCCATTGGTTGTAGACCATAGAAATTGGTGATCATGTAACATTGTCTGTCACCCACCGGTTGGAAAATCAAAGAAAGGCGATGTCTGGATGCCTTTGCATCAATCACACCAAATTTTTGTGCATCCCATAGAGTGAGAATACCACCAGCAGATTTATTTTCATTAAATTCAAGGTATTCATTTCTATTTACCCATTTTCTATGTTTTTCGCAGATCCTCTCCACTGAGCATTTTGTTTCCTGTATGAATACTATGTCAGGTTTTTCCTCTTTGTTTCTTTTACCTAGATTCCTCTGTTTCTTCTGCTCCATAGTCCTCTAATGTTCCAGGTTGTGATTTTCATTGAGGTTGGGTTTTAAAGGAGTAACTAGAAAGGTCTTTCATCCTTCCTGAATCAATCATGATTTTTCCACACTCCAGTAGTAGTTCTTTCTGTCTTTTTCTTCCCCTCCTCTTGCCTAGATTCTTTGCTAGTTTTCCTATTATTAATCCTATTGAGGAAGTCCCTTTGTTTTCCTAGTTGTCATGTCCTCTTTTGACTCTTGCAACTGTTTGATGTCCCTTGCTAAGGAATATCTGTTGGACCTTGTCCACGTCCTCCTGAGGGATGGAGTTTATTCCCAGGTTGTCTCCCTATTCTAGAAACTTTTCTAGCTCTAAGTTCTTTCTTTCCAGGATCTCTTGTAAATCTTGATCCTCTGTACCACTTTCACTTTGATTCATTTCCTGGTCATTTTCTATTTCCATGGTACTCAAAGTGTCCGTTGTATGTTCATTTTGTTCCTGAGTGTACTCCATGCTGGTCTCTTTTTCTTTCCCCCTTGCTGTCTGATTCTTTGTACTCTCTTTATCCCCTCCATCAGCTTCTTTTTCTCCTAAGATATCAAAACTGTTGTAACTTTTTGTTTTATCATTCACACTAAGGTTCTTTTGTGTCTTCCTTCCTCCTACTTTGGTGAAACCTGTCTGGTCCCTTCCTTTATTGGTATTTAGGTTTTCCTCCCTTCCATTGAGAGGACAGTCTCTGGATAGATGCCCATGCTCATGACATTTGTGACATCTAAACGGGATATGTTCATAGTCAACTACTTGAACCCATTCCTTGTCATAGACTTCTAGAATGACCTCATCTGGAAGTGCTCCTTATAGGTCCATCTCCACACATATACGGGCATAAGATGTATATTTTCCCCTTAGAGTTTCCTCTAAAATTTTAAGAAATGACCTAATTTATTGCCTATAGCTTTTAAAGACTATGGCATCCAGTAATATAAAGGTAAGGAGTATAGTCGAATCCATACCGGTACCAAAGTGAAGGTTTCTCATTCTGGCACAAAGTTCATCGTCCATGGCCACATATAGAGACCATCAATTGCAAAGAGGTATGGCCCTCCTTCAAAAATTCTATCTCTGTCTTCCATGTCCATAAACACCATAGTGAAAAAAACTTTGGATCCAAGATGTATATTTAACTCCCCCTTTGGTTTCTAGTTGTATTTTATCCAGGTGTACAATGCTTTCTCTAATGGCCAGATTCCCATAAATTTGCATATGATGCCATAATTAGCCATGTGATCCCTGTGCGCTTGCAGAGCTGGATCATTCAAAATAACCCAAGGTTTAGTTATGGTATTATGTTTACAGGGCTCCATCTTAGCTCTATTATTTGATCCTTGACCTCTGTCTTCCTCTTTCTCCTCCTGACAGTCTTCTTCGTGGGCCCCTTCATCTGCATTGGTTTTGATACCTTCCTCCTTCTAAGTTTCTGTGTTTTTTGCCTTGACCTTCAAGGGCTATGGAGGTTTTCTCTTTTTCCCTCCTCTTCCTCTGTTTGCTACTATATTACTATAGGAGGGAGTGGAGATTCCTCCTCCCTGTGTCTCCATGAATGCTTGTTGCCCTCTGTCACATGCCTAGTTGAACCCTAGAACCAGAGCCACCAATTTCTCTAAAAAAAAATCATGTAATTTGTTCATAATTTCATGGTTTTTTAATTTTATGGTAGAAAAAATTCCATTCTTTTTGCATCTATAATGTTTTTTTTGTTGAGTAAAGGCTATGCTAATTATATTAAAAAACCAAAAAGATATGTACAGGAGGTGAGAACCTCTGAGAGCGAGTGTTCAGCTCTCTGGCAAAGCTAACATCATCTATCTTGATTGTCTGCATATACAAGCTTACAAAAATACCAGCAGCAAGGATATGTGCTGTGACATAGACTGACCAAGACATACATTAACTGGCCTTGACCTGTAACAAAACTGAAACTTATCCCAGACCCCGTGACCCATTACAAAAAACAATTTTTGTGGCCATCAGATTCATAATTGCTTCGGGCCACCAGACCAAAATAAGCAAAAAGAAAATACAGCAATCGCCTGATATCAGGCTTACCCAAAACGCCCTTGCCATTAGTTGCCCTGTTTCTTGCGCTCCTCCGCTGCTCGCTCCAGCTCTCACTTCTTGCGGTCCTCTGCTGCGCGAACCGGGTCCCGTTCCCAAGTAACTTCCATGCCAGCCAGAATGTCTTCAAGACGCTCGATGCCCGGAGGTAATTTGAGGTACAAAGTGTAATCGAAAGTGTCATCCGACTCTTCAGGCTTTGCCTTACTTGGAGGAGAGGGAAGCTGGTCGATTTGAGCTGCCTTGAGAACCTCTGGAAGACCTTCTGTACTCACCACAGGTTCTTTCCCCTTGAGACTGGTAATTTCTTGTAAGGCTTCTGCTTGCTCTGCTGAGTACCCATAGGTGTTGTCTTCATCCATCTTGCTCTGAGGTTCCGGACTGTAGGAGCTGTCTTTCATCTTGGAGTTGTTGTCTGAGGAGGGGGGCATCTTTTCCTCCATATCCGCCTGCCAATTTCCCTCCGCCTCATCCTCCTCAGCGAAAATTACTGTAATCATGGCTTTCACAACTGGTTTGTCCCTCTTGCGGCGATAATAAAGGGTCGCCGTCTGCACTTCATTATTCAAATTTGCCGCAGAGGAAGCCGAATCTCCCGAGGGAGGCGAAGCACAGGCCAGAGGAGTGATACGCCTCGGGCTTGATTGGCGACTGTCCCTAGTTCAGCTTTGTCCAGAATTACCTCCCCTGCGAGGCCTGCGATACCCACCACGCGGAGCCATACTGATCCTAGAGAAAAACTTAAAGGCCTGGTGCCTTCTGTGTACAGAAAGAGTGTCACAGAGAATGAAACCTTGGTAGTTCCGCGTCCCGACTTCCACCTGCAAATGCACTCTGGTCAATTGCTCACACACAACGTTAATGAAGCAGGGGAAAGACTCAAGGGTGGGAATTCTGCCCTCAGAGCTTCCCTCTTCCACACCCACCTGAACGACCAACTCTCCAGAGCGACAACCGAACCGCAAACAGAGCCACAAGAATGTTTCCGCCATTACCAAATATCTGGTGTCTGCACCTTGGGAAGACCCCGGCAATGAAGCGCCATTGATGCGCGTTAAATTCGTTCGGGCAAAAACCAGCCCGTAGCTCATGGCACCCACCTGGCTGTAGCGTGGCACCATGCCTTCGGCGCGTGGACGTCCTTTCATTATTTAATACATCCCTTAACACCCGCATCCGGGTTTTTGTATCTATAATGTTATGGTTGAAAACATTTTGAATTTATACTTAGGAAAGAAAAATGCTATTCTACCAAAAACATTAGTGTGTTTTTTTCCTCATAAACAACTGTTTTTTTGCACATAAAAATTTAGTTTTACTAGTATTTTTTAAAAATGTTGAAAGTTGACCCTAAAAAAAAAAACCATCATTCCAGTATCAGCACTTTTTCATTTTCAAGGTGTTTTTTGCACGAAAAATTCGTTTTCACTGCCATTTTTAAAACATGTTCAAAATTGACCCTAAAAAAAAACCATCATTCCAGTATATACACTTTTCAATTTTATCATTGTTTTTGATGTTTTTTTCGGGGTTTTTTTTGCCAGAGTTCCTGTTTTGAGTTTATAGTTCCCATTTCAAAGTTTACATCGTTTATCGCTGATGTTTGGGAGAAAATGAATGTATAGATCATGTGTATAGAAGGTAGGATTTGTGAATCTTCGTATTGATTTTGTCATGTATTTTTCCCTTGGATAGATTGGAAGCATTTACTAAAAATATATATTAGGTTGGTATGTTGTTATGATCGTTAACCATTAAAATTGAATAAAAAATGAGATCTCCAAAAAAAATGACCCATTTACATAACTATATTTGAATTATTCATTTTTTAGATCTAGAGGAATCAACAACTCATTCAGTTTACATGGGGAAGATGCTAACTCAAATTCGATTATGATGCCACTATTACAATGGAATGATCATATTTTGAAAGGACCAACTCCATTTACTTACATCTAGAAGAGACATCCTTGCAATGAGCTAATACCCAATACAAGATTTATTAGGACCTCACCCTTATTTGTAGCTAGCTAGAAAATCCTAGTCATAACCAAATTCTAAAAGAGTAGTTGAATAAGTGGAAATACTCAACCCTTCTTACGAGTTGTTTGGGCGAGGAAAATTTCCATGGTGAGTGACTCATTTTTTTCAAAATTTCAATGATATGGGTTATCTCAAACAGGTCAAAACACCCAAAGTAAAAGTTCCATGGTCAAATTTCCCTTTAATCAATTCAGAAAAAACTTACAAAAAAACTCCTACTATATTTGGCGGAGAATTTCAATAAAAAATATGTTTGTTTTCTCACAAATTAACTTACTCCAATGGACTTTTTTAATGAGACCACATTACATTTTTCTATGCTAACTACCAAGTGAGTCTTTTTTAATAATAACTAGCATAATGGACCTAGTCTACCTAATATTGAATGACAATTGTTATTAGTTAGATGTAATGAGCTTGTTGGCCCACCTTGCACCCATAGGGAGGATCCCAATATGTAATAAAGCCACATTTCATTTATTCCATGTTAACTACCCAATGGACCTTATTTGATAATGACAAACATAGTGGACTAAGTTCACCTTGCATTGCATGACCAATATTATTAGTACTCCATTCGGTCATGTTCAAAGCCCCCCGCCTCAAGGAGGATCCCATCATTTGTTAATGTCTAGATCAATGAGGTAAACGAAAGAAGAGACTCGCATATGCCAACTTAAATCAATCTCACGTTCTCCATGCTCAATAGGAGATTTGAGAGAAAGACATGAATATATTAGAAGACCGCTTCGTAAGTTGTTGATTCATCTGATCATGTATATAATTGTTACGACATGAAAGGTCACTAAGATAACTCCCCATTAGTGTGGTCCCCAAACCTCACACCCATACAAGAGGGTAGGTGCAACCAGTGAGTGAAAGAATTCACTCTTCAATTAAATACCCTAATTTAAAGTGAAAACTATGCTATTTAATCATTACATTAATAAAAAGATTACTATAAAATGTAAATTAATGGAAATGAGAAAATGAATTTATTTTCTAGGAAAAAATGTTCTCTAATATCTCAAAAAGAAAAATATTTATTTAGATTTTATATTTTAACATTTGATTAGATCAATTTAAAATTAAAATTATCAAAAAAAAATTAAAAGTTGGATTTATATAGTACCTCATAAATGACATTTACATTTAAAGTGAATAATTCAGTAAAGAAATAAATTCAATTCTTTTATATAACAATTTTTTCTTTAAATTAAATAGAAAATTTTCACACTCTATCATTATTAGAAACTTGATTCTAACATAAACACACTATCAATATATTATCATAAAATTAAGTGGTTTTGAACTTTAATAAACACAATAGGCTTTAATAAAGAAAATGTAAAATAAAATAAAATATAAATAATGTAATGAATACCCATTAAGAATAAACATAAAAAAACTCTAGGGGATGAAAATTTTTCCTAAAAAATAGGTTCTTATCTTTTTAATGTATACTATTGTCATCACTGACATTATAAACTAATAGGAATACAAATTTGTAACATCATATATATGAAATACTTTATAAAAAAATATTTGATATTTTTATGACAAGTATATTTGTATTTGTTTAGATTTATTTTTAAAAAATTCTCAAACTTTTAATTAAATTCTTAATTAAAACGAAAATTAACTATTTACTATTACCATAATAAAAAAAACAAATAATCTATATTAAATATTACATAAATCTTTATACATATTAAATTTAATACATAAAATTTAACAATTACATATACAAATTTATAAAAAAAAAAACAAAATTATACATAAAATTTTAATGACATTCATATAATTTTAATAATGTAATGGATGAAAACTTTCATGGCAAAACCACTATCAAACAAATAATTGAAAAAATTCAGATATATCTATGAATACAATCCCACTACCAATATAGTTCAAACCTACTATAATTATAAAGTAAATCCAAACCAAATACGAAAATGAAGGAACTAGCTTTAACGAAAATATTATACTTGATGTATCCGACATTCGATTTACAGAATGTCAATCTAGATCGTGGTCTTGTCATACTATGTCAACCTAGATCTTATCACAATATTGGTGATTGGCAACCTAATTGATATGTTTGACTAGGTAATGACTTATAATGACATCCTTATGCTTGCAGAAGAGGGTGGACAGGTTCTAAGATGCTTGCATGAGAAATTGGATAGGTTCTGGAAGTGCTGAAGAAATTTGATTCTGTTATGGGGACAGGTTCTAAGATGCTTGCATGAGAAATTGGATAGGTTTTGGAAGTGCTGAAGAAATTTGATTATGTTATGGGCAGAGGATCTTGGTAATGCAGCTGAAGAAGTAAACAACTCGCGTTATAATGCACCCTAGAAATTATATTATTTGCGTTATGGCACACTTCCAAAATAGAGAGGGTGTGTTAAGCTGGTAGGTGAAGAAATTGAGAAAACCACATGCAAAACCATTGAATTTTCCATGGAATTCAAGTGTCTAACATCTATTTCCTCCCATCATCAACAAATCTTTGGGTTTTCTCATGGTATGGTGAAGGAAGAAAGGTTGTAAAAGGGCAACAAGCTTGATCAATAACTGTGTGCATTTGGATGAGATCAATTTGGTTCTGGCACCAGTAATCCACACAAATGATCTTGTTGGTTTCATTCTATTTTGGAACAAGTGTCATGAAGGGTGGATGGATCAATTAGCTTTGTGTTAATAACTTTGATCTAAAAGTTTAAATACTTTGTCTAACAATTGTAGGAGTAAGTGTATTAAGCACACAAGGAGAAGATCTATAGTGAGTTATCTTCTAAGTGTTTGGCCTTTGATGCAGGAAGTTTGAAAGTTGTAGATGGTAAATTATACACTTCTTGGTCATTTTGTTTTTCACGTCTCATTTAGTTACTAATGATTTTCATTTATGCATTGAGATCCAAGTTTGTTCTATACACCAATAGGGATTCATTCTAGCTTATGCTTATCATACTCTTACTAAAGCTAATGTGCACCATACTCTTAGATCTATCTTATGTATTTGTCGCTATTTTTGCTGCTCGAGTTGTTTGGATCAACAAGACTTATGCTTTATATTATTCTTGAGATACTGTTGTGAGTGTTTAGCAAAGAGTAGTGGTTGAATGATCAACATTGCTGACCCTATATGCTTGATCTATAGTTCTTACATTTGAAATACATTAGTATGACAAAGATTGGATGTTAATAGGCTTGTTACAGGGGTTAAAGCATAAGATTATATACTATATTGTTCGGTCAGAGGTTCATGTATGCTACTGCTTGTTCTGTGATATTGTATGTCTAACATTTTGATTTGTTGTTAAAGGATTGTTAGAGAGGTTGAGTGCATTGGACAAATATCTATATGCAAAGGGTCTAGAATGTAATGTATGTAGGATTGAAGCTAGTTGTTTGATCTTTGAGGTTGAAATGTGTAATGAAGAAGGGAAGAGGGTATTGTTGTCATTACGTGCAAAGGTTTAGATGTTACAAAAGAGATTGTTGTGCACAAGAATAATGGCATAGGTTCTTCTATGACTAAGTTTGTTTGATTCTTGTCCTTTTAGAGCTTGTATGAAGGATTGATGGCAGAGATTGAGATTCTTATGCTTGGTGAATTGAGATTAGTGATTTTCCTAGTTGATAGAGTATTGTGTATGTAGAGATCTGTGACAAAGGTTTGGAAGCCTTTTTTATGCTCAATGCATAAAGATCAGTGCTTTGAGTAAAGATTTTGTATGACACAAGTTTGTATTCATAGATGGCTGTCTTATATGGATAGAGCTTGCTAGCGAAATTGAAGTATATGTTGCATGACATGTTGTGTTGAGATCCTAATTATTGGTCATATTAGAGTGAATTTATGTGAACTTGATTTTGTTATGGTCATGAGGTTAATATGTATATAGTAGGGAGTGGATATTGACATGATGAAATTGCCTTGAATGAGTTTGAGAACAGCTTACATATGTGCCTTAATGTTTTATGCAGAGGTCCATTTCGAGAAGAGTGTTGTGACTGAGATGATTGTTCTGCAGGGGTTGTTTACATGTCTTATTGAGATGTTTTAAATTATTATGATTGAATTGTTGTGATTGAGTTTGAGATCAATGTGTTGATGATTGTCAATGGTAGATGTGGTTTACATACAAAGGTTGTATTTGCTGCAAGGGTCTTTACATTGTGATGCATCTTTATATGCATTGCCTTTTCCATTGACCTCATATTGTTGGTCTTTGAGAGCATGTTGCTAGGATTTAAGTTGTTGTACTAATAAAGATATAGTATGTTGCTCAGGTCTGAGTTTGATGGCCGAAGTGTTACTCATGATGTTAATTAATGTGCTACAAGAAATGATGATGAGTTATGGATTTTGTGTAGAATTTTCTTTCGGAATTATCACATCCATTATTTTTAGAATCGACAATTGGATTCTTGCTTTAACCTCCTAGATTGCCCTCCCCTCCCCTCTCTTCACTAAACTGGTCACCTCCATTCCTATCCTTACTTTCCAACCCTCACACCCTAAATAATCACCAACCCTAATCTAAAATTTTTTTAATTCAGATTTCAACTATAAATATAAGATATTATTAGTTAAAAATTAAAAATAAAAAAAAATAAATAAAATTGTTTTAAACTGATAATTCAAAATTAGATTAATATTATAATATTATTATTGATTTATTTATATTAAACTAATTTCTAAAATAAGAAAATTAAATCAAATAATAAAAAAAAAAATTATATAAAATTATAAACTAAAAACAACGTTAACTAAATTAGAAAAATAAGTTGGCAGTGGCAAAGAAATCAACATTTGAACTTCTAGTCAAATACTCCACCTTGAGGTCAATTCAATTTTTTTTTAACTTGCTTATCATGCTTACAATTTGGTGGTAGACTTCGGTTTAACTTGGGAGAGATGAGGGAGCTCAAAATGCGGAACAGGGGCAGGTTTTGACATATTAGGGTTTGCAGAAGCCAACGAGACTGGGCGATAGAGGTGGAGAAAAGCAGAAGGGTAGCCCTCTGTGAGCAGGCGCGAGTAACAAATATTATAGCGCGCGGCTAGGAACAAATAAAACTAGACAGAGTTGAAGGAAACTATGGAAAGTAGGCAGGGGAGGGGAGAGATCCCCTCCTACAAAAATATAGTGGCAGGGGAAGCAAGCGGGAGTAGAATACAGAGTAATCTAAGGGAGAGCAGCAGAGAGGCACCGGTACTAGGAAACTAATGGCAAACCAAGACAGGGGGCCGATTCTTACCGAGAGCACAGAAAAAACCAAGGTATGTAATACCCAATAACAAACTTGAAGAATATAGATGCTATATGAGGGATCATGCTTTGATATGCAAGTTTGTAGGGTTTTGGCCAACAGAGAAGGATCTAGTAAAATGGATACAACAAAGATGGAAGCCAAAAGGGCATATAGATCTAAAGCTAGGAGCGAAAGGGTTTTTCACAGTAATATTTGCAAATCTGGAGGATAAAGCAAGAGCTTTCGAGGAAGGACCATACTTCATGAATAATGTCGGTTTGTTCATGAGACATTGGGAAGAAAGATATAACCCAGAAAATGAGAGAATGCTATCAGCACCTATATGGGTCAAATTATTTAGCCTACCTGCGGAATTTTGGGACCCTGATATTCTCGAAGGGATTGGTAATACAATCGGGACCTTTGTCAAAGTAGCCGAGTCGAAAAAAAGAGGGAAGTTTACGTCCTATGCAAGGATATGTGTCTAGATGAACATAGCAGAACCGTTGCCTGAATATATAGAGTTAGAGTACCAGGATGAGATATGGCAGCAACCAATGGATTATGAACACATACCTTTCAGGTGTAGAAGGTGTCATGAATACGGGCATCTTTACAAGCAGTGCCCACTAAATAAAGAAGAGGAAATTTCAAAAAAACAAGAAGAAGAACAAAGGAGGGTAGAGAGAGCAGAGGCTGGGGAAATGGGTTTCCAAGAGATCAGTAGAAGGAAAAAATCAGGAAAAGAAGGAACAAAGATACAAGGACAAACAAAACTTGTTATAATTGAAAGTCAAAATAAATGCCAGGCCCTTCAGGAGAACGAAGAAGAGAAAGCAGGAAAAATGATTGAAAAAGATGAGAATGAGAATGAGCTAATGGAAATTAGTAAAGAGACAAAAGATAGTGACACAATACATATCAAGGAGACTGAAGAAGGGGCAGGGGAAAGCTTGGAGATAACAACAAAGCAAACCCAGATGGAGACAGAGTTACAAAAGGACAGTGGGATTGAAGAGGAAAGAATCATGAGGAAATTGCTACAGGAATGGAAAAATATTGATAAGAGATTTATACCAGAAACTCAGAAACAACTATATAAAGAAACATTCCAAAAGTACAAAGAAAAAAAGGCAGAGCCTTGGAAGAGCTAACAGGACAAATAGGGATATATGAAAATAATAACATGGGAATGGATGGTATTGGCAAGGGAGGCAAAAAGAGAGGTAGAAGAACACTGAATGAGACTATACAAGCTGTAGGAGAAATTCTGGTCAACTCAGGCAAGGTTATACCTCTATCAGAGGTATTCCAACAACCATCCAAGAAGTTATAAATGATAGTCACAAGTTGGAATATTAGGGGCCTCAACAGTAAAGGAAAGCAGAGGTATTTAAAAGAGAGGTTGAAGAAAGAAAAACCTGGGATCATGATAATCTAGGAGACAAAGATCAGTATGCAATAAATGGAAGGAATAATCAAAAAACTAAAAATACAATATGAAGTAATGGGACAAGATGCAAATGGTACTGCAGGGGGCTTAACAATCATGTGGAACCTCGAGGAGATAATATTTGAAAATTGGATAAGCCCCCCTAGAATCCTCACCGGTCTATGTAGATTAATAGGATCAGTGGAGAGAATTCTTATTTCAGGGGTCTATGGACTGCACATACCAGGAGAACGAGAAAGTTTTCTTAAGAATGTGCAAGCTTCAAGAAGGATCTATCCAGAAACACCATGGATAGTAGGAGGGGATTTTAATATGATTAGAACCATAGATGAGAAGAAAGGAGGAATAAGGAGACCAGATCAGCATATGGATATATTTAATGAGATGATTTCATAACAGAGGTTGGTGGATATACCAACAATTTATGGCATTTATACATGGAATAACCGAAGAGGGGGGAAAAACCAGATAGCTTCTAGACTAGACAGATTCCTTGTATCAGAATCAATCATGAATCGAGATGTTTTTGTAGAAGCAAAAATAATGCCAGCTATTGGGTCAGATCATTGGCCAGTCAGGTTGGAAATAGATATTAAGAAAAATGTGGGGAAAAAACCATTCAGATTTGAGACCTTCTGGCTTAGGAACCCTCACTTTTTGTTAAAAGTAGAGGAATGGTGGACTCAAAGCACATTACAAGGAAAAGGGAAGATGCACACTTTCCAGTTAAAACTCAACGAATTGAAGGGGAAGATAAAGAAATGGAATAAAGAAGAGTTTGGGAATATAATAGAGGAGAAACAGAAACTTGAAAAAGAAATGGAAGAAATACAACAAAGAATAATTGTAGAAGGAAGAACAGAGGAAAGATGCAAAGAAGAAGGAATTATAATAAGTAAACTGGAAGAAAGGAGGAAGCAGGAGGAGATCCTATGGAAACAAAAATCCAGGATCAATTGGCTACAAGAAGGAGAAAGAAACACCAAGCTTTTTCACCAAGCTATGATACAACATAGACAGAGAAATAGGATCTTATACATTAAAAATGAAGAAGGGGAAAGGATAATAGAACAAGAAGGAATTGAGAAAGTACTGGTTGAATACCATAAAGAAATTCTGACAGAATCTCAAAAAGAACACTCAGCAGTTATAGAGAATATATGCAAGGAAATTCCTAAAGTAGTAACAGAAGTGCAGAACAAAGCACTGATGAGAGCAGCTACTATTGAGGAAGTAGAGGAAATTGTGATGAGCATGAATAAAGGCAAAGCACCAGGACCTGATGGTTATACAATGGAGTTTTATCAAGCAGGATGGCACTTTCTGGGTAAGGAGATCCCGGAGGTAGTAGAAGAATCTCGCATGAAGCAAAAGGTATGGCCAGCTATAAACTTGGCCTTCTTTACTCTGATCCCTAATAATGCTAAATCTGAAAATTCTCAGGGCTTTCACCCAATTGCATTATGTAATGTAATATACAAAATAATAGCCACCTTGATAGCAAAAATATTAAAACCTCTCCTCGCCAGCTTAATCTCCCCAGAGAAAACAAGGTTTGTTGAGGGAAGACAAATTCTTGACAGACTAGTAGTAACTCAAGAAGTCATCCACTCCCTAAAAGAGAAGAAGCAGAAAGGAATGATGATAAAGCTCGATTTGTCAAAGGCCTATGATCGTTTGAATTGGAATTATCTTAAAAGAGTCCTAGAGACCTTCGGTTTCAATAACAGATGGATAGAATGGGTGTACAACATGATATCAACACCGAATTTCTCAATATTAACAAATGGGATACCTTCAACAACTTTCAATGCCACAAGAGGAATAAGGAAAGGGGATCCTCTATCTCCTTTCCTATTCATAATGGCAGCAGAGGGGCTAGGAAGATACTTTAAAAAGGAGCAGAGGGAAAGAAAAATCAAAGGCTTAAGGTTTTGGGGGAGCAATCTACCCATAACCCATCAACAATTTGTAGATGACATTATGCTATTTTGTGAAGCATCAATAAAAGAAGTTAGGAATATGAAAAGAATCCTGGACCTGTTTATGGAGGCTTCAGGTATGGAGTTCAATAAGGATAAATCTTGCACTTTTGTTTTTAACACTTTGGACTCAATCAAAACTCATCTAACCAGGATGCTAGGGTTCAGGCAGGGAGAACTTCCAACAAAGTACCTGGGGAATCAGATAGATATTAATCCCACAAGAATGGTAAATTGGTAGCAGGTTATAGAACAACTCAAGAATAAAATGGCAAGTTGGTCTTTTAGATCTCTGAATATAGCAGGCAGAATAGTCCTTGGGAAATTAGTCCTCTAAGCAATGCCTATTTATCCTTTATCTATTATGGCTGCCCCCAAAGGGGCATGCACAAAAATAAAAGAGATATATGGAAAATTCATTTGGGGCAGTCCAAATCAACAGAGGAAATTGGCATTAGTTTCATGGAAAAATATAATGAAAAGGAAAGAGGAAGGAGGCCTTGGATTGAGAGATCCGGAGATGCTAAATAAGGTGCTTGGAGAAAAATTGTGGTGGCAGTGGGTGAGGGGAGGAAATGACCTATGGAAGAAAATATGGACTCATAAGTACAATATGCCTAAAACTACGGATGAAATCCTTAGACTGGAAGAGACTCCGAAAGGTTCTACAATTTGGAACCTGGCAAGCCAGAACAGGAATATAAAAAACAGATATGCCTTCTGGGAAATAAGAGGAGGAAGGAATGCCAGATTTTGGGATGAAGGTTGGCAATAGAGAGACAAACTGATTAATATCCAAACACTGCAGAATATACAAAAAAATGCGCTCAGGGAGGGGAGAAAATACGTAAAATATTATTGGATAGAAGGGGAGACAGATGAAATATGGAGAAAATGGAAAAAGTCTGAAGAATGGGATGAAAACATTAATCAAGAACAGCAAAAAATATACTTAAAAGAAGTAGAATCAAGGAAAATAAAGGTTAGAAATGGGGAATATATTCTCAGGTGGGGAAAATCAACGAAAGGAACCTTTACAGTCAAGGAGGCATATTATCTGATGGGATATCAGGAGAGGGCAAAGGAAAGCACAAAGTGGAAAATCATCTAGGACGGCAAATGGTGGCCAAATATAGCCTTATTTGCATGGCTTGTTGGAAAGGAAAGAATCTTAACATGGGACAAAATTCAAAAGAGAGGCTTCCTCGGGCCATCGAAGTGTAGTCTCTACAATATAGAAAATGAAACTCAGGAACACATTTTGAATAACTGCCAGTATGCGATGCAAATATGGGAAGAGACTAGAAAGCTATATGGTAAATCAAAAAGAGACCCCAGTGATTTTAAAAAAAACATTTTTCAATGGAATAAAGAACATTTCCACTGTAAAGTTGTCAAGAGAGCTTGGACTCTGACAGTGGGTTTCGTGATATGGCTCCTTTGGAAGGAAAGAAATTGAAGGATCTTCCTAGACAGACATACAATGCCAGAAGAAATATGGAAAAGAGTTTTAAACTCTATCAGAGAAACGATCCTAGCTAAAGACTAGGATGAGGAAGAATGGAAAGGAAATCAGGAGGAAGGACAAATCCTAATAAAATTAAATATGAAATATGATATGCTATACCCCAAGAAAGAAAATCGGAAAAATAAACAGGTTCATAGTTCAGAGCAGTTCAGATACCCTAAAGAGAAATTCATCAAGCTGAAGTTCGACGGGGCATCCAAAGGGAACCCAGGGAACGCAGGCTTTGGAGGAATCTTTAGAGACAGTGAGGAAAACACCAGATGGGTATATGCAGAGTGGGGAGGAGAAATGACTAACAACGAAACTAAACTGTGGGCGATACACCAAGGGTTAAGGATGGCAATGAGGAACAGCTATAGGAATCTAGAGATAGAAGGGGACTCAGGTGGTAGTAGAGATACTCCAAAAACTCAATAACGGGAGAAACTGGGAACAGATCGTTGGAAGCTAGAGAACAGTTGGGATAGTTCAGGATCTAGGAGAATTATTAAAGAAGATATATTATAAAATTATTAATCATGTCAGAAGGAAGGGAAATAAGGCGGCGAACTTTCTTGCCAACTGGGGGAGTAATGATCAGGAAAGGAATATTGACAACAGATGGCCAATAGTAATGAATAACCTGAGATGGGAGGAACTGGCAATCATAATAAATCAAGACCATGTCGAATCCACAAAACAATAAGAATGAACACAAGAGACCCCCGATCGGGGTGATTTTGGCGATGCATAGAGTAATTAATACAAGGCAGGCACGAAGGAGGTACATGACTGAGGAGGGCCAGGTAATAATAAGTAAGGGTAGCAGGACCATCAGGAAGAATCACACCCCAAGGCAGATCGATGATGGATTGGTGATGGAGGGAGGCGGAGACGACAGAGTGTCAGATAACATAAGCGGGTATGATAGTACGAAGGAGGTGCGAAGGGATGTAGACAGTGAAAGAGCTAACAGGTGGCAAGGCGAGCAAGCTAAGACAGCAAGAGGAAACCAAAAGGGGCAAAATATTAAAGAAGGAGAGCGGCACGAAGGAAGGCAAAGGCGAAGGGAAGAGTGTGAGAATTGGAAAAGAGGAAGGGTGGTGAGGGATCGAGCCAGGCATAAAGGAAGACAGTGAAACCAGAAAATCAAGATAACCAGAGCAGAAACTAAGGGAAGAATGGAGACTAGAAGGAGAGCGAGGAATGAGGAGAATGAAGCCACCTAGGAATGAAGCAATTGGGATAAAAAAGGAAAAGGAATGGCGAGAGAAGAGGTGGCTGAAGAAACAGTATTGGTTCAGGATGATTCAGACGATGATATAGAGATGTATGACTCGGACGAGGAAAAAGGAGAGAAGGCTCGAGAAAAAATAAGAAAGATGGAAGAGAATGGGACAGAGGATGAACAAGAGACCCGAGAGGACGAGGAATGGCAGGGTCGAGGGCGAAGGGGAGACCGAGACATTGGTAGCGCCGCGGGCACGAGAAATCGAGGAGAAAGAGGAAACTACAGGAGTAGAAGAGGCAGGGGCAGATGATAGAGACAACGTGGAAAGGGCAGGGGAAGAGCAGGAGACTACAGAGAAGAGCAAGCATCAACATCTGTTAGGAAAACCAGAAGAGCTGTGGGGAAGAAGATTCAGTATGCAGAAAGAGCTTACTATGAGAACACCAACAAGGACATTAGAAGGATAATACATCAAATGGAAGAGGAGGCAGCTCAGGGACAATCTGATCCTGAAATGGAAGATTGGGTTTACCTTCTCCCGGATCCAGGAAACATGAGAGGCTGCATGACTATATATAAACAGGTGCTGCATGTTTATTGGGTCAGGAAGAGACTGCTCGCTAAGGCAATGGAGCAAGTAGCTATGGAAATGGCTGAACTATCCCAAGGAATACCAAATCTAAAGAAAGAACTGAGGAATATCCAGATTACTCTGTTAATGCAGGACAAGAAGTTGGATGAAATACAGCAGCAGATAAAGGAATGCCACCCAAACATCAAGAAAGAAGTGGAGCAGCAGACAGGAATGGAAGCTCAGTAAAGGAAGATATGTATTAATTTTGTTTCCATGAAGATAGTAGATAATAGATTAGCTATTAAAGCCTTTTTTGAAAAGTTTAGAATGCAGATAAGGAAAATTAGTAGTCTTTATGATTGTTTAGTTTATTTAGCATGGACAAGAAGAATTAAGACTTTTTATTTTTGGATGGTTGTAAAGAACCTAAGGTGGTCAATAAACCCGGATTCCCCTCGGGGTGGGTTGAGGCCACTATGAATATGTAATGGTTTTGATCCATAGTAATAGAAAAAGAAAGGACCCTCCGCAGTTTACAAAAAAAAAAAATTGAAAAATAAGTTAAAGAAACTCAACCAGAAATATATTAATATTAAAATTAACTTCTCCATTAATTATTAAGGAATTTTTCAAAATTAAAATTCCAAATATGTTATATGATTATGAATATTAAATTGCAAATTTCAAATTAATTCTTAAAAATAAAAAAATCAATTAAAATGACAAAATTATTCTAAAAATTTAAGGATTTATTCTAAAATAAAAATTAACATCAACTAACTAAACTAAAATTAGTTAAAACAATCTCAATCAAAATTATATTAATATCAATATTCAAAATTAAGATTATTAATAATTTTAAGATCTTAAAAAGAAATCTAAACATCTTTTTTTTTCTTTGCTGAAGCAAGAGTAGTGCCTTTTATATCATTAAGCCAAGAAGAATTTACATAGAATACAAAAGTCCAACTATCCCGTGGACCTTAGCAAAAAAATCTAACCGCCTAAAAAATAGACCTTCAATCTAGCAGAGAATTCCACCTAACTCTGGAAGATACGTACAAAGAAAGCGCCTAGTGGGTGGAAAAATAAAGGATAACCGTAGAGCCATCCGGACACAAGCACACCAAACTTGCCTTTAGAACCATAACCTTCCAAAACCTGATCCATCCATCGTACGAGAGAGACACACCCTGCTAAGTCACATGAAGTTTAACGGTCCCGCCCACCAAACAGCACGCTCATTCCTGACCGTGGATCTGCTCCACCAGATCCAATGGTCATGAGCCATATCACGCAGCACTAGGTTCCCGAACAATAGCACCCGAGGAGGGCGGTTTACATTTTCTCTCTCCTTCCATCTGTAGGATCCCAAATGGAATCACTCCCATAACACAAAAACCACTTTCCGCTTAAGTGCCATGCGATCGCTAGAAAACCACCAGTACAACTGATTTCCTTTCCGCCGAGGATAAAAGAGGAAATTGTGGTCACCAGAAAAGCCATGTTTTCCGTCCCACTCATTCGTTTGTCTGTATCTGTAATAAAACTTTGGATTGTTATGAGTCTCTCTACAGCGCTCCCACCTAGACCGAACCCATCCATACTTTATCACGCGATGAAGGGTGGTTTTCGCACCTGCCACCATGCCACGTGTGGTGCACCTTATGGGATCGATCTCAAAAATACAAAACCACTTACCACTTTGTAGACATGTGATCAATGGAAAACTGCATTTCGCCCCATTTGAACTTTGACATTTTCACAGCGGCCTTCACATTTCATTGTGCCTCCATCCGCAATTTGAACTTGGAAGTTAGAAACTGCTCATACAAAACAATGCACTACTTCTGTGACTTTTTGATGGATGAAATTATGTGTACTTCCACTATCAATCAAGACTACTACTGGGCGATGTTTAATAAAACCTCTGATTTTGAGAGTTTGAGGGGAAGAAATCCCTGCCAAAGCATGCAATGAAATGACTGGTTCGTCAGAGACATTGTCCTGTTGGTTGTCTTCTTCAAGCGGCTCATGTTCCTCTAGTGGTGGCTCTTCCTCTGTTGAGCTGTAGTCAGTGGCATCAATTTGAAAAAATTTGGGCTCCTTGCATTTATGCCCTGGGGAGTATTTTTCATCACATTAGTAACATAGGCCTTGCTTTCTTCTTTCGGCCATCTCCACAGGTGACACCTTTTGGACTTTAAGTGTTTGAGTCGTGTTGTGAGCCTGTGGGGGGCGACCTTTAGCAGAGAAATTTGGGCGACTGTATTGGGCTGCTAATGCACGTTCAACACCACGAGCTACCTTACAAGCCTCCATCCATGTGGGAGGGTAGTGTAGTAGGACTTGGGCTTTGATAGCTTCTTTAAGACCGCTGATAAAACATTCAGTGTAGAACCCATCTGAGAGACCCCAAGTACGGAAGGCTAAGGCTTCAAAAGCTGTAATATATTCACCCACTGTACCAGTGTGTCGGAGCTTAGTAAGACGACCCAAAAAACATGATTCCTAGTCAAAGCAGTCTTGAAGAGCTTTGGTGAATTTGGGCCAAGTCCTAAAAGTTCCAGTGCAACGTTGCTGCCATTCCCACCATTGTCACCTTTCATTGTCCAGGTACATGCTCCCCAACATAAGTTGAGTCTCATCATCGTAGATGCAATTTAGTTTGAAATATTGCTCCATTTGTGTTATCCATGCCGACAGGTGAGAACTGTCAAATTGATGCATATCCAACTTGGGAGGTCATTGACTGGGTTGTGGGTGGGTGTGCCAGACGTGAGGAGTGTGGATAGACTCACCCTCATTGTGTTCCTGGCCATTATACTCCTCCTCGTGGGCGTGCTCCTTGCCCTTCGGGACTATGTTTTCGACCATGCCAAGTAGTCTGGTAACCTGAATGCCGAGTTCATGCACTGATTCTTCAAGTTTGTCCATCCTTTCATTGGCCATCGCTTGAGCTCTAGTTGCTACCATACACCAAACATATTTTTTTTAAAAGTGGGACCGCCTAAAAAAATTCACTAAAAAGTGAATGGTACCACCGTGCTCAGCTCGTCGTCCTGATTCTGATGGGATAGATCACCAATAAGCACCTCGAAAGATCTCAGACTTTTTTTTTTTTCCTGAAAACTCCTAACGGAGTTTTACTCCTCCCTTATCAATACTGCAGTGGCCAAATTCTCAAAATGTCAATGCGGCCAAAAGTCCTGCGAAAATTATACCCCGGTATAGGAACCCTTCACAACAACTCTGATCTGGTGGATCTGAGAGTTCTGAATGGCGGATCTGATAGCGCTGGGGAGTAGAACTAACTGCTTCTACAGATCTGATGGATCTAATATGTTATCACTTAAGTCTACAAGTTCACCTATGTACAAAGATCCATATAAATTTTTAAATTCAAGTAAATAGGTTTTTAGGTGTGTTACTTTAAAATCAGTTTTTCCAAAGGTATTGAGGTAGGTCCTTGTAAAAAACCATTAGTTTCCATATCTCATAGCATATCTAGTCTTGATTACATCATTCTGACTTTGCACAGTTTCGTAGCATAATATGATTGGCCAGTTTAGCTGCGCAATCATTTTCCACCATTCCTGAGCAGCCATTGCGTAGCGCGGTATGTCATTTTATGATTGCCTGCGCTACGAAATCGGGGATTCGGGTATTTTCTGCAGCATATTGCCTTGAAATGTCAAATCTTGGGAGGTGAGTCAACAAAAACCGTTCATATGTGTCAGTCGACGTCCTCTCCAGATCATGATAGGATTCATCCCGCCATTAGAGATAGGATCACACACATGTCAATTACTTCAATCAATCTTATGAGGTATGGTTGTGCAATTATGTTTATTCATGACTGCATTAACGTGCCTATTCTATGGTGAGTGTTTGAAAAAACACAAGGAAGCCGCCCGAATTCTCATTCAAAAAGATACTACTGCAAGCGAGCTTGCATTTCGAAGCTAAAGCTGGTGAGTAAATTGGAGCTACTAATTAAGTTTTCGGTGCAAGAATTTTCTGAGCAAGATGGAAAAACGAGAGCATAGATCCGGGAGATGTCTAAGGACTGAACCAGAGGGACTCGATCTCACACTGAAAGATGAGGGTGTTGCTCGAGCTTTCAAACAGGCGGGTTGCTGGAGGTTCTGTGAAAAACTGAAAGGCGGACACACAGCGGTAACCAAAGCTTTTGCTCTAAACTTTAGCGGCTTGAATTCTAAAGTTGCACTATTGGAATTCCCTGTATCTCCACAAGTTATCTCTGCTGTCACCGAGATCCCAAGGAGTGGTCAGGAGTGGTTTAAAAATTACAAGTTTGATACATCTCCATGTAAAGAATTTCTGAAAGAGCAATATGCCAACGAGGACCTTTCTAAGGCAATACCCAGGCATTATATTAAAGAGCATTATGCTCTGCTCCTCACAGCTATTCAGAAGTACCTCACATGTGAGGGAAGGTACACTAAAGTATACTCCTACCATTTCAAACTTCTATTACACTTCACAGGAAAGACGTCCATAGATATTCCTTTCTATTTGTTTAGGAGTCTAGGCAAAATGTGTGACAAAGTTCAGTATAAAAAGGATAATTATGAGACATCTCTTTTCCATCATGGTTTAATCAAGCTACTGGTGTTAGATAGCCTGAATAAGATCGGGAGGGATTGGGACTCATTTATTTTCATGTCGGGTTTCCAAAGTAAAACCGGCCTAACCCCATTACCAGATAGAGAAAAAGAAGGAAAGACTCAAGAGTCTACAATGGTTGAGGAACCCACACTGGCAACAATGGTTGAAGAGCCTACATTGGCTGAACCTAAGAAGCAAACTAAAGGCCGAAAGAAACCAAAGAATAAATCAAAGCAATCAGGGAAACCCATAGTCATTAAAGAGACACCAAAACCATCCGAGGAGAAGATGAAATACCAGAAAGTTGCATCCAAGCCAAGTGAAGTAGCACAGGGAACCAGGATCAGAACAAGGAGCCAGTTGAGCAAAGAAAAGGGAAAGTCAATTGCAGTAGAAGACAGCCCCATGTCAAAGGCTAGTCTTAATGATTTGTTAGAAGCAATTGACTTTGAACAAGCCACATCTGTACAGGTGGAGCCCGTGCCAATAGACCTAACACATTCATCTCCTGACAGCTCTAAGAAATCCAAAACCTCAAAAAGGCTAAGATTCAAGGAGACTGGGAAGGAATTCATGGTTAAGCCTCGAAGGCCAATCACTAGAGGTCAAGCACAAGCAGCAGAACGAATCCCAAAGGGTGAGGAGACTGCCAAGGTAATAACAAAGCAAACTAAACCATTGCCTAAGATAGAGAAACCAGAGAAGGCAAAGAAGGCAGAAAAAGCAGTGAAGGCAGAGAAAGTACAGGAAACCAAAAGAATAATTTATACCAGAAAGCAGACCAAACAAAAAGGAAAGCAGGTAGCTCAGGCTAAAGAAACAAAGGAGAGCAGAAAGAAAGAGGTAGAGGAAAAGGCTCCTTTGAGCAAGAAAAATAAAACCTCACCCACCAAGGAGAAATGGGAAGCAGCTGACCAGGAGATGGCCAATATAGAAAAGACAGTGTCTGAGATTGCAGCTATGGAAAGTGAACTTGCAAAGCTGAAGGCTCAGCTAGGCAAGTTAGTTGCCAAATGAATTAAATTTCAATGTTGCATCAAGTTTTTTTTCATTTTTCTTAAGTTAATTAATGTTTTGAGCCATGTATTAAAGAAAGGAAAATAAGCAATTTTGGAACTGAAGATGAAGCTGTGACAGTCTAAAATAATTGAAGAAATTCGTTAAAGACTGTGATTTTGCAAAGAACAACAGTTTCGTAGCGCGCTACGAAACTGCTGTAGGTGACTGTTTTTAAGAGAAAATTCGAAAAACAATGCTAAAGTCGCCAAATTTTGTGGAGAAAGGCTTCGAGGATGGAAAGGAAATTACCATGGTTGCTTAAGCCTTCAAAGGTTGATAAATGTAAAGCTTATTGCATAAAGGTAAAATCTTTTGTCTTTACCAAGTTTTCATAAAGTACCTTTATGACCGCAGAATTAGGGTTTCTGGTAGGATTACCAGGGTTTTGAGTTCAACACCTGGCAGTATTCGTAAAGCATCTAGATTATTCAGGCAGATGGTGTTATGGTATGGTCATTAAGGTCATTATACAGCTTCAAGCATTTTTGTTGGAAAATGAACATGGACTAAAACAGGGACCGGGAGAACAGAGGATACTTCTCCATTAAAGGCTGAGTCAGCAACACACTCAGAATCCAAGGCAGCCAATACATCGAATGCTTCTCAAATATATTCCAGCTCCTACAGGAAAGGCATAGCTGTCAGAGATCAGGAAGGAATCATGCAAACGAGGAGATGGTAGCAGAATTTGATTAGAACTAGGACTCTTTTATATTAAAAGCAATACCTCTGTATTTAGTAAATTAGTTTCAATATGGATAAGGTAGTTAACTAGAGGTTTTCGAGCTCCCCTCATGCTGGAGGAGGAGACTCAAGATAGCTTACTTTTATTTTCTATAAATAGGAGAAACTTTGATGTATCAAGGGTTGGAGATTTTTATGAAAAAGACAGAGTTCTCATAATGGTGTATGTAAAGTTTCTTTGACAGTAATAGAAAGCATATTGTTGTT
>APFE030068074.1:31693-49373 GCA_000404065.3 Pinus taeda | reverse complement strand
ATGGCTGATTGGGACCGATGTCTGTTACTGCTGCACTCCTTTGCACAAGCGGATCTGGAAGATATGATGATAGAAAAGGGAACTAGGGTCTTGAGGAGTGTCAGGTGCTACAGATCGCAATATACATAAGGGTTTGGCAGTAGTACTCGACCTAATGTTTCAGGCTTCTAACTAAGGAGGATCAATCGTACCCTTAGCCGTACAACCCGAGAACCCTATCGTACGGGCGAGTAATCTCTCCGAGTGCTGTTCTCGATGTAATGTAGTCGCGAGACGGCCGACGGTTTATCTATGGCAAGGTTTCAAAGGAGCCTAGGGGGCTTCCGATATACCCAGAGGGTATGTGGAAGACAGTCCGTGCGTGGTTTTGTCTAATGCACTACTACTCGAAGGGGTACCCACAGGGGTTACAAGGGAGTCCAACAGACGTAACCACCTCTTGTATTTCTTGCGTGCATGCCTCCCCAAATCCGCAGATTTATGTGCTCAACGACAGATCCCGTGGTTTAAAGACACTGGAACATGTCTCTAGCCAATTTTTTTTTTTGCTACAAAATGGAGATCCCACTGGCCCTTGAAAGTGCTCTGATACCACTTGTTATGCTCTTAACCTACAAATGATACCCAAATACAGAATATGCAAAGAAAATATACCCAGAACACAGAATAGCAATGATTTTATTATTCAGAGAGAAATGTTCACTTGCCTCTTTGAGGGAGCAACCTCCAATAGAGCAGAGCTCGATTACAAAATGAGACAGGATGCTCCTCGCAAGGAGTCTCTATCCTTTATATATGACTCATACATGCAATACCACGGGCCAATACAGTGGTATTACTAATACCATCTATCCAATACTACGGCCGATTTGCAACTAACTGTGGTTCCGTTATTAATTGCGGATTAACCACTTACAATTATTAATATGGGCTTTATTGAATCTTGACTATGACATGGTCCCATTACATAATAAGGGGGTTAGGGTGGGACCCTAACAAACTCAATGGTTCAGCCACAATGAATTTCTCTCAAGAGTAGAAAAAGGAGAGGAGATTTGTTGAGGGCTGATTAAAAGTAAAATTTACAAGGATTTACTCAATATGTGGCAAAGAAGCAACTACATGGGTTCAACATGTTATCATTGCAGTTAATTTTATTGACACAAAATAACAAATAAATTAAAATGGGTAAAATCTAAGCAATAAGGATTACCAAGTATCCGTGAACCACAATATACACCCTAGCCGAGACCAATAACTTAACGTATGACAACCAATCTCCTCGAATGCTGTGTTCAATGTATCACATTTGCAAGGCGATTGACTCAGTTACCTATAGATAAAGGATAGAAACCTAATGGGGTCTCCCAATATATACGCGACGGTATAGGGAGCACAAGTCTATGTTAGCGTTGTCAAATGTAGAATTGTTCGATGAGGGCGTCCCTATATACTTCCATAATGGGATGGGATTTCACCCCCGGGATACACTACAGGTAGTTAATGATAGTTACTATGTTTTAAGATGTTGGAACACGTCTCTAACCTAGACCTCTAAATATTTGAGTTATTTGAAAAATTCTCCTTAGGTTAATTGAGGTAAATTTTAAGTTTAATCTTGAACTAAGTTTTAGTTTTGAGGGCTCAATGATGTCACCTGTTCCTAGAATGCAACTAAATGATGAAAATGAAACAATGAAGGCTATTCTAACAAAGGAAGAGAAACAACCAATAAATGCATCAAACAATCCAAAAAGCATCAATACAAATTTTTTTTAATGCAATAAGTAAAAATGAAATCTAATCTTTCATTATACTAACAAATGAAATGTGATAGAAATGAAAATCTTTTTCTTTTCACTAAAAATGCAATAATGATCTTCCTTTCACTTTAATGCAATCATTGCAAACTAGTGCAAAAGAGTAAAATAAAATGCAAACAATTCACTAATCATGAAAATCTCTTTCACTTTCCAATTTGAGTGCAAGAAATGTTTCGAAAATACTTCAATGATATACACTTTCACTTTCCAAAACACAAGAATAAAAACAAGCAATTTTTTTCAATTTAGTCAAAACAAACAATTTTGTAATCTATTGCTTGCTAATGGAACTAAAGTGACTTTTAAAGCATCTACTTGATTTGACACTAATGAAAACAAATTTATATCAAAGAACCAAAAGTGACTAGTAGAATATGTCTAGAAGCAAAAAGACTCTTTGAACAAAGGTAACTGATCTCTAAAGAAAAGATCAATAAGTGAATGAAGGGGGTCCTAGAAACCCTAGGAATCCTAGAAAGCAAATCAAGCTTCAAACACAATTGAACCAAAACAAGAGGCAATTGCAGTCACACAAACATATCAACCAAGAAAATGGCACTGCAATGAGACTGACAAAAAACTTCTAGAAGGAAAAATAATGAAATCAAGAAGAAAAAAACTATTTTTTTTAACCTTTGGGATCATTGCACCTATCATAGGAAAAAAACAATAACCACAAATGTAATTAAAACATCCATGATGTCATCGTGTTTTTCAGGGAGAAAACCACAATGGTCGAGAAAGATGAGATAAAACCAAAAAAACTTCAAGATCTGCAAAAAGTAAGAACCTTCAAGCAATCACTAGTAAGTGAAAAAAGTTGCAGAAAAACAAAAAATCCTGAAAACAAACTGTTGGTCAAACTCAACAAAGACGCATGATGAAGAATTGAATGGAAATGATCATAGCTTCCCCAATGGAGTCTCCATTTTGTTGTCTAGGTGAATCCTCTCTATGGACAAAGATGATCCCTCTATCCAAATGATTGGGACTAGCAACCTAAGTGACAATCTACTAGACACTTTCCTAAGTTACAATTGAAATGAGAGACGAAGAATATGGCCTACCTCATTCTGATGCTATCTCGATCTCCTTTGTTAAAGACCTTGAATCACTTGCGTCACGGGCTCATTCATGCTACTCACAATGTTTATGTACTTGCATAAGAGATCAAGACACAACAAAGCATGAAAATACAAATAGCATATTAAAAAACAATCCACTTAATTGATCAAGGAATGTTAAGATAGATGATACATGAGCATACACATCAATGGAAAATGAACCAGCAGTTGTATATTAATAGAAAAGAAGGGGAAGCATACAACCAATACTTGATGTTGATAGGCTCTCCTTGAATGAATATCTAGGTCCAAGCTAAGTTCTCCAAGCACTCCTTCTCCAAGCCAAATGAGTACCATATATGCACAATCTTAGCATAAGGGTGCAAATAGACATAGACCAACCATTTGGGAATGGGAAAGGATGAATATATAGGCTGGGAAAGGGAGTTAGGATCTCTGCAAAGATAGGAGTAGGCCCTCATCTTAAGGAGGTATCTCATAGGGATAAGACCAAGAGGCCAAGGTGGGAGAACGCAACCTCTTCTATGCCAAACAACCTCCAACTCATCACTATGGAAGCTTCTAGATCACGAAGCTTCTCACCCTCTTTGGGAAAATTTCTTTTTTGGGATCATCACGGGTATACAACTAAACAGAGTGATGCCATCATTGGTCGAGTATAATACAACATGTGAGCATCGCAGTTTTTAGTCTCATAAGAGAAATGACTCTCAAATTAGGGTTTAAGAGCTACTTCTTTCAGGGGAAGCTCAAGGCATTTTCCAGTCAATGTCTTAGGAAGGATCTAAACTGCATATATGAATGAGTACACTACATAATGGTCATGTTTTGGGCACTTCAGGGTAGGTCATAGGGAAGTGCCAAAGGTGTGACAAAATACTATGTAACACTCTTGTATTAGTTCCAGACTGATATTATCAAGTCGGTACCCTAAACTTCTATTATATATATTCTTTTCTTAATTATGTGAAACTATATAATGTTTTGTTTTTTTTCCTAGGAAAAACCCCATATTTTCATTCAAATTTTTGAGAAAAAAATATATTTTGCATTTTCACCTGAAGTGCATTTTCTATGATCTGCACAAATCCTGCATATGGAGAAAAAGGGAAAGTAGTCCCAATAATTAAAAATCCCCAAAGGAGATACAAAACAAAGCCAGTAAATGGGTAGAAAAACATTACGAATAGGAAAAAGACCTTGGCACAAGCTACCCAGTAAGACTCAACAAAAATATGCCTAAACATAAGTTGCCAACAAGATAAACGAGCCAACACCCACTAAAAGAAACCCACTACAAAAAACCCTGGTGGACACAACACCAAAATAGATAACAAAAAAAAATTCATGAGATGAGACAACATGTATGAGGCATGAAACAAGCCATGAGGAGCCTACTCCCTCAACTCCACATGCAACCGAGCATAGACAAGCCATGAAACCCCTACATCATAGCCACACCTGAGAGAAACAACGGGGTAAAAAAGGGGTGTTGGACCACTATTGGCATGTAGGATTCTAACAAACCTGGGATTTCCTATACGGTTCCCAACAAAGACCTGCTTAGCATCAAATCTTTTGGAAACACCCACGAAGAGTGCGAAGTCTCATTCGAAATGCTAATGGGTGACTGTCTAAACCAAGTTTTCATAGTCTGATAGGATTGTCTTATGAATCATAACGCACAACTTATAATTGAAACATACTTCACTTTCTACCTATTACCACGCACCACAGATAGTGTTAAGCTCCTCATCTCATTAGATAACTCAAGAATATGAGACAAGCATGCAAGGTGGATGACAATGGGTGAAATGTTTAGTCATCGAGGATTAAAAAGACACTAGACCTAATTTAATCCACTTATAGAACAATGACATTAGTTATTTATTTACCCCCTGAAGGCTATTCAACGCCTCAAACATATTCATACATATTTGGAAGAGAAAGTATCCATTCTGCATACAATGTTCCTATACCCCATAGTTACCATAAACATTCAGATTATTAAATATCGTTACATGCCTTTGAACTATCATTTATCTCTTTTAACATACAAAGAAGTGATCTATCTAAACAACATATAACATTCAAAGAAATGTATGAGAGATATGGATAAACTCATCCATCCATTTTTCTATATTAATATTTATAAAAGAGGCATTGTTCCTCGAGTTACATTCACCAGACCATAGGCTCATCGACCTTCCATATAGACACCATGAACAGACAGGAACAAACCATAAACCCAATTCATAGGAGCTATACTCATATAAAAGTAAGCATAATTAATTATAATGATGTTTCCCAATAGCTGTGGACACAAACGTATACCTAAGGCCCAAAATAAATAGACATAGACACAAAATAACTAGACATAAACTACATAGCTTTGTCTTCTTTGACATTTTCTCATCTAATGTTCAATGTTCAACAACCAACAATTGTCGTCTAACATCCAACCCACACATTGTCCTCAACAACTCTTCTTATGTTCATATGGAAGCCTCTCTAACCCTCTCGGTCTTCTGCCTAATTTCTCCAGTTGTCCTATAGGTATTTAAGATATTTTTTCACCCCTTCTCGAGCTATCCCGTGCGTAATACTGACTGTTCAAAATATCCTTCTCACCATACAGCTCCACTCCACCCTTTCTCCTCCTACTGCAAAATATATCAACCCTTCTACTTGCCACAATATCCTCAGTCAACTCCATATTCTTTAAAATACTAACTAAAAATATTCTCGTTGCTTGTGCCTCCCATCCTCAGGTGCCACTATCATCCTCTTGTGTGACATCCATTTGCACTGCACTCTTCTACTACACTAGCCCCATGCTGCACTCCACTCAACCTCCTATGCTCGTCATCCTTGTTGTGCAGTCCTATACTTACAAAATTTTAGCAAAAATAATTTGGGCTCTAGTAGGCCCCCAACAAAAAAATGTGGCTTGTCTCGAGCTACTCATTCCTCCTTTTATCCCCATGGAGTTGTGATTTTGGTTGTTACTGAGGTTGTGTTCTCATCTCGGGCTATTGTAGGAGTAAATAGAGAAATAAATTGCCTTAGAGCTCTTTGAATATATGAGTAGGGGTTAACCATGGCCCCCTTCCCCACAAAGGTGCTCTCAAAAAGAGAAATGTGGCCACCACTATTGTTCCAGGTCCGAGTCCCATGTCTATCCTTGGCAATTATCTCCTTCCTGCAACTGTACCTCCTCTTTTATTTGGTGTGTAATGGTAGGATTCTAATCTTCCTATCTTCTCCAAGTTCCTCTGAGGGTTACTTGGGTGGGGTGACTCATCCTTTTTCAACTAACCATCTTGTTTCCTCAAAGAAATTCCAACCCCATTTACTAGCTAGAACAAGGATTTTGTCTAATTTCAAGTAATAGTTAGAGTTGAGGTTCCCTTGTCCTTCCATCATGCATAGGGAAAAAAATTCTATCCTACTAGTACAACTCTTTGTATGGGAACTATCTCAACACTACTTCACCATATGGACTCGCAAAATGTTCCTTCAAGTGGCGTTGGGCTAGATCTACTCGTGAGACTGTAACGTGATGTGAGAAACAAATCTATGAGTAGCGGCGACCCTTTGTCATTTAGGCCACTTGATATAACTTAACCAATATTTTTGGCCTATACCTCCCATTCCCCTTTCTCTCATCCAAGTTCCTTTGTTTTAGTCTCCTTTTCCATAGTCGCATCCTCTTATTGACGATAAATCCTAGGGCAGTTCCCTCCGCCATTTCCTTAACCTTTCTCCTTATTCCTTTCACACCTTCTACATGTATTTGCAAATATCCTTTCTTCGTCACACTACTCTTGCACAATACTATTTTTGTTACTTCCGAACAATCCTCATTCCCTTTGATCTCCTGTTAGCCTCAAAATCCCTCTTAGACATTTCTGTCGTCCATAGGGCCCTTCGATGGTATTTTATAACATTTCTAACTTCTCGCTCATTCATTGTACCTGCTTGTGATTTTGACTTTGATATCATGGTTGTCTAATCCGAATCACTCTTGAATTTGCATCAACTTGATTCAAAATCACCTCTCGGATCAAACTGATATGATGGTTCACACGTGCTACCTGCCTCACCCTAGTCAGTCTCAGTTGATTTTAATTTCTTCACCTTAGTATTACCCCCTTTTAACCCCTTTTCCCGATAAGCCATGGTTTTCTTGACATCTCGTGGGCTCCCCTCTATCACACAATGAGATTCGACAATCTACCCAATCGCTTTCTTTCATTTCCATGATGATTTCCCTAAAGGGAATGGTCATTCTGGTGCAATTTGTATTTTATGTTCCTATCCCTCATTTAATTATTTAGGCCTTCACATGTTGAGATACACCATCATTGGTGTGCTTAGACTGCAGAATCAGGACCCCCATCTTTTACCATGAATTCTTCACACGATTACCTTTTGGTGTCACAGCACCCAACACAACGTGTTGTATAACTTGACCATACTCGTGTATTATTCTAATTCCAGCTCAACCTCTTTCCTACTAGCACATTGGATTAGTTTGTACCTCTTCTTCATAACAACTCCAAACATCAACCTAACTATTACTACCCTTATTTAACCTGAACTTATTTACATCAACCTTACATGTATACATAGGGGATGACACTCCCACACATTATCACATGGCTAACTAGCCTACTTCTGGGAAGGTGGTGTAGTCATATTTCATACCCACCTTTTTGCAATGCATAACCATCCCTCTGGCCCCTACATATTTTACCTTAGATTTGTTAATGCCTCCCACCTCATTAGAAGTGTCAAGAGTCTAGCCCTGGTACTCACGCCATAAATCGACAACCTTTTTGACGGTGTCATCGTCCCAATAATCCCCAATGGCTGCCATCTTGGGGACTTTCTTTGGTCCCATTGTTCACATTCTAATTCTTGATCAACTATGCATATTTCACAAACTGTAATGGCAGTCTTTTTATTGCATGTCCACCTTCTACTTGTGGAATTTTAAGGTTCAATGGATCATCGTCATCCTCTCCTTGGTTTGCCACATTGTAGCACTCCAAAAATTCTTGCATTTATTGCAGATGTTGATGTGTGGAACATAATGGACCACCCTTAAGTATTGTTGGTTCATCCACAGTAAATATCTTCTGTTGTAGCACCTTCAAAGTTTCATCTAGTGCTATCTCTTCTGCTTCAAAGCTAAAATGTAGTCTTGAAATTTTGCACTAGATCATCCCAATCTCGTGTTTCTCTATTCACTTCCAACTTAATATACCAGTTAGCTAGGATGGTGTGCAAGGTGTGTATAAATTAATGTACCCACTCTTGCTATGGTCCTCATCCCTTGGTACATGCTGCAACACATCTCTTCAGGTGAGTCTTAGGGAATTCCATACCTGAATATTTCTCTCTAAGGACCCCAAATTTGGTATTGAATCTAATTTTCAACAATTTTCTACATTGTATCCATCTTGTGACTTTCACTTTGTGTGCAACCCACCATTTGAACGGAGTGGAATGCATCACAATTTCTAGCACAAGAATCTTATGACAGTCCGGTATCTAATCCTCATACTCCCAAACAAAAATATCTACTTTCGACAACCCATCCAAATGAGGTGGATTATGTACCTCTATCGCTATCAAACACACCATACTCGTAACATGTGTGCATCTCCGAGTGCTGAATTCATGCAGTTGATTCTACCAATTCTCCAAGGTTTCTTCCGAATCTGAGGTGCAAGTTTTGATGCTACACCAACTCAACACTCCATCGACTATAGGATTTAGATAGTCATCTAGCTGAGATGTGATATTACATATATTATCTAATTCCTCTTGACTAAGCTCACATTTTACTAGCTCGACGTATCGATCTCTTTCATGTAGATCCAATGGTGCTATCACTCAGATATATATGCCTTCAAAAATCATTTGTCTTTTCTTTAAATTAAGAATTACATAGTTGTCAAAATCCTAGTTTATCCCCAAAAGAGCCAAATAAGGATTGGTATCATCCATGATCTCAATCACCTCAAAATCGACAGTACTTGTCACCTTGTCAATGTCCAATGGTATGCTTGACAACCACTTGATTGGAAAAATATGGTGCTGGTTGGCCAATCTAAGCTTAACTTGAGAAGAAGTCGGCTTCGGCTTCCCCATCATCTCCGAGGTGATTTTTTGTAGAATATTTACATCTGACTTAGGTCTAAAATTATGTTGTCCATCTCATATTCTCTTATTTGTGTGTCGAACTAAAATTATTTACTAGTTCTCTTCCTGCATGCCACTTAGTTTAGTGTGCATGACATAATCCATGTAGTGGCTACCTTAGGCCCATTGGCACTCTACTCCACCATCCTCCTATATTAATATAGGTAATGGGGGCATTTTACAAGTTCTAAACAAAGTTACAACATAATTTGAATAGGATATGCTACTATCCTCGTATACCTCTGGCATGGACACTGCATGCATAACCCCTGGCTTATCCCATTCTGATGCAAACATTTCTCGTTGGGCCTCTTTATACATTTTATTCTCTTTTGTAGTCTCAAACTTTGGAGGGTGTTTAGGTGCTCTCCTTACCCACTAAGGATGTGGGATCCTAGGTCTCACAACATCTTCTCCTATCTTGACACCTTCCTACATTACAACACCTACTCACCATTGAGTCCTGGGAGGTTCGACGACTATCATTTGGACATTGGGTCCATTTTTCTCTTTCTAGTTAGCTATTTACTAATGGAAATTATTCGCCATGTGATCTAATTATTTGCAATAAATAGAGGTGCATTAAGGATTAGTGCAGTCCCGGGCAAAGTTCCCTTTTTGCCCACAATTGTAACATACTATGGTGATTTTTGCTTGGCCAAATCCTCCTCTTCCTTAACCTACTCATCTAGGTCCTATTGTTTCCATGCCTCATCCTCGTCATTGCTAATTGTACTTCCCGCCTTAGTTATACTCGGGTTGATTGAATCTAGTTGATGCAACCTCTATTTCTTTGGGTCCGGGCACTTACAATGAATCAAAAGTGCACTCACACATCAACTCCAGTGCGTGACAATGATGTACGTTATTCCCTACTAATTTGCAGAAGTTGCAGAAAAGAGTATGGGATGTAGCTTTGTACTTTTCCATCAAAGGGAAACTAGATGGTATATGGCCCCATACCTAACATATCTCACACCACATTCCACTACCTTGCATAAGATAATTTTCTATGCCAGTCTCCATATAGTCTGTCAATAATTTGCATTCATATCTATAGTGACCTTTTGTTCAAAAGATAGTGCACCAAACTTCCTCCCGCTTTTCCTTCCCTTAGTGATCCAAATGGATCCAAAAAAAACCCTCTGAGTCTTCAAAGTCTTCTAAATATTCAAGACTATCACAAAAGAAGATCCTTTTAAAAAGTTAGATTACACTATCGGGAGGCAAAAAAATAGAAAAAACATTGAAAAATAGAGTATCAGAGGCTTAAAAGAACTTTGCATGAGAGCTGTCAAATCTGGTCGATCAATAGTTCAAATCCGATCGGCATATCGCGATTGGCAGAGACTATCGGAGGCTATTGGAGGCTACCATAGACTTATTGTGATAGCGATTAGTGTGGTCAATGAGGACCGTCGATTAAGTGCACAGATCGACAGCCCAAGTTGAATCGCGATATCGCAATCGGCGATTACAGAGGAGTGCTCACAAACGGCCTGGGGGTATGTGTGATATGCGATTGCAATCAATCATATCACAACATTGCATTGGAACATTACAATGGAGCGGGGCCGATATAAATATGATTCACGATAGCGATGAAACTGGACCCAAAAGGGTTTATGGATGCAAATATATAATATTTCAATTTCGTCTAAAGCCATTTTACGGGGTTTTTCAGTGTTTAATGTATTTTTAATACAAAGGAAGCAAGCGGGATTTCGGGAGGACCGAAGGCAGAAAGAGGTTTTTGTTGGGCTCCGCCTGAGCCCATACATTGGTTGCCACGTGTTCAGGACCTAGAGAGAGAAAACCACTCTTTTCCGGTGGTTAACTCCCATATGCATGGGCCGTCTGAAATGAACCACATCCGTTGGATCTAGATCTTCCAGATCAACAGTGGAGATGCAATAAGTGATATAAAGGTGGACCCGATAGGAGTTATAAGGTGGAATCTATACTGTTTCAAATATGATAAATGGTATATTAGTGAAATTTCACAGTTTTTAGTGTATTTCTCTGTGTAAACATAGAACACTAATTTTGGGGATTTCAAAGGCTCGATGGTCCATTCCATTACAGAACAGGTGGCCACCATCCCCGGAAGCATTTGGTAATGATTGCTAATGCTTAAAGGGGGATCTGAGCAGACAGAGGCCGTGAAGCCAGAAAGCATGAGAAGGAGAAATGAACAGACATCGCTGATTGGCTTTAAAGCCATAGACTAATAGAGACAGAGGCAACCAGTGCTGAGACAGAGAGAAAACAGAGACAGTGAGTTAGTGAGGAGAGTCTGTGCACTCATAAAGACTTGGGGAATCCAAGTAAAGCTTTATTTATTTGTATCTATTGCGTGAGAATCAAATTGAGCTCACTTTTGTAAAAAATCTGCTTCTGAAGACATAATAGAGAGGTCACCACTGAAGGCTGGACCAGGAGATGCAATCCAGGAGTGTTGCGTGAACTCCTTATTAAACTTGTTGTGTTTATGTTTGTTTGTCTATTATGTTCTTTAATTTCTTCATTGTCTATTTATTTCACAATCTTATTGATCCATTGCACAAAGTAACATAGGAAAATCCATGCACATGAGTCTATATTACCTTAATAATTGTTTAAGGTCTCATTATTAGATCAAGTGGTATCAAAGCTTTAGGTTTGCTAAGGTTAGACAAGCTTGTGCTGGATTGTTGAATGCTAACTAGGTCAAAGCTCAAATTAGGAGAAGGAGAACTGGTTGAAGCTAATCCGGAAATTGGAAGAGTCTATTCTAGGAGGAAAATGGCAGAAGAAAATACCTTGGAATCAGACTCCCAGTTCATGAATAGTTTCATGAATATGAGAGCCATGGTAGAAGAAATGTATCGAGAATTTAAGAAAGGTCGAGGTGAAAGTCCTTCAACCTACAAACAAGACAAAGGAATAGAGGAAACTCTTCTAGATGGCCATTCAGAAGGCAAAGGGAAAGGAGAAAAGCCTCCTCCATCAACACCTCCTTCTAGCCCTGAAGATAAAAAGAAGAAAACATCTTTGATTAAATTAGATGTAAAATTTGATTTGCCAATATATGATGGAGAATTAAATGCAGAAAAGCTAGATAACTAGATTAGACAGATTGATGTATATTGCAGGGTGTAGAACATTGATTCAAAAAGGAGAAAGATTCAGCTAGCCAACCTTCACTTGGAGGAACTACCCTAGTGTGGTGGGAATGTAGGACACAAGCTGATTTGAAGAAGCATGGTAAAATTCTTTCTACCTAGAGTGAATTTGTTTCTTCCATTAAAAAACAATTCTATCCAATAGCTTATATGCAGAAAGCAGTGATGAGTTGGAAAATTCTTTGCCAATTAAAGGGGCAAAGTGTATAAAGCTATACCCAGGAATTTAGAAAAAGATCTTTAATTCTGGGCATTTCTCTAGACTCACTTGAAACCTTGTTGAAGTATATAGGTGGTCTACATATCTATTTGAGGCAAACCATTCTCATGTTTAACTATACTAGCATAGATGAGATATCAATTCAGGCTACACATCTAGAGGCTAGAGGCAAGAATGTGAACCTAGATATTGGGGGATCATCAAAACCCATTGCAAGCAAGAACAAGGAAAATAAGAAGCAAAAATGGAAGGAGAGGAAGACAAATGCTGTATAGAAAGACAAACCTTTATGCACTCACTACAAGAATGATGGCCATGATGATGAACACTATTGGTCTTTGCACCTGGAGCTGAAACCCAAGAAGTTTGGTGGTAAGAAGAAGAAGAATGCTATTGCTATTAGGAAAGGTTTAGGGTTAGAATCAGGTGATGAAACAACAGTCACAACCACAGGTATAAAAGGTAAAAATTCTGAAGCATCTACTAGTAATTCTGCACAATCTATTGATAATGAAGACTGTGAGAGGAAAAGACATGAGATTTTTCTTATTAGAGTTATTTCCAAGCATCAAACGATTGATACTTTATTTGATAGTGGTTCACAAGTAAACTTGATTTCTGAAACAATTGTAAAGAAGTTGGGCTTACTAACAACACCTCAAAAGAAGCCATATCCATTAGGTTGGGTATGTGATAAAGCAAAGCTACAAGTGATTAGGCAATGTAAACTTAGGTTTGCTATTGGGTCAACTTTTGTAGATGAGGTTGAGTTAGATATAGTTCCCCTAGATATATGTGGTAATTTTTAGGGAGTCCTTGCTTGTATGGTTGAAAATCTATTTTCTATAGAACTGAAAATAAATATCAACTCACAAAAGATGGAATAGAATATATTGTAAGAGCTCATTAGCTCAAAAATAACTACTCTCATAAACTCAGGGCAGATGAAAAGAATTGTAAATTCATGCAAGCAATTTTTACTAATGGTTGTAAAGGAAAATACCCTTGATAAAACCCATGCATTTGAAGGATGTGATGCTAAACAAAAAGTTGGTTTAGAAAAAGTTGTTTCAAAATACGATATCCTATTTTAAGAACCTAAAGGTCTACCACCCAAAAGGGAAATAGTACATGATATTCATTTGCAGAATATGCTCCATTACCTAACATCGAAATGTACAGGTTATCCGCTTTAGAGAATGCAAAGATAAAGAAGCAGGTATAGGAGTTGCTCGAGAAAGGGTTCATAAGACCAAGCACATCACCATGCAGATCTCCAATCGTGTTGGTGAGAAAGAAAGATGATTCGTGGAGGATGTGCATTGATTACAAAGCACTGAATAAAATAACGATCAAGAATTGTTATCCTCTTCCTTGCATAGATGATCTATTAGATCAGTTGAAAGAAGTTGTTTAATTTTCCAAGTTGGACTTGCGTAGTGGCTATCATCAGGTCAGACTAGCAGAGCAAGATGCATGGAAGACTGCTTTTAAAATAAAGCAAGGGCTGTATGAATGGCTAGTTATGCCTTTTGGCTAAACTAATGCTCCTGCCACTTTCATGAGAGTTATGAATGATGTACTTAGGCCTTTTATTGATGATTTTGTAATTGTATATTTAGATGACATTCTTGTTTTCAGTAAAACATCGGAAGAACATTTAAAGCATGTAAAGAAGGCTCTAGATGTTTTGAAAAGAGAAAATCTCTATGTTAAATTATCAAAATGTGAATTTGGCAAAACATCTTTGAATTATTTGGGTCATATTGTAGGGGGTCGTGAATTGAAGATAGATCCCTCTAAGGTTGAAGCCATTGTGAACTGGCCTAAACCCAAATCTACTACAGAAGTTAGGATCTTCCTAGGAGCAGCACAATATTAGAGAAATTTTATTGCTAACTTTTCCTTGATTGCAACTCCTTTACATGCTTTGATAGGATTGAACAAGGCGTTTCAGTGGGGAGGAAAAAAGTAGAAAGACTTCGACATCTTGAAAGAAAAAATTAGAACAACACCAGTACTATCATTGCCAGATCCTCAAAGACCATTCGAGATTGAAACAGAGGCCAATGACTATGCCATGTGAGCACTGTTGATGCAACATGGTAAACCCATATGTTATCATTATAAGACATTTAATTATGCAGTAGTTAATTATCCCACATATGATAAAGAATTGTATGCATTACTATAGAGTGTGAAAAAGTGGAAACATTACCTAATGGGCAAAGAAACAATTATACATACTGATCATCAACCGCTTCAATATTTGCACTCATAACCTAAATTGCAGCAATCAAGACACTATAAGTGGATGGGGTTTCTACAATAGTTTCATATTTTCATCAGATATAAGAAAAGCATACACAATAAGGTTGCATATATGTTATCCAAACCAATTATAAATGCGTCTACTATACTTAAGCATAACTAAGTATTGAATGAAAGCTACATTGAACAATATGCTCAAGATGTAGATCTTAAGGATGTATATGCAACTTTAAGTCATGGAAAACTAGTAGAAGAATTGGATTACCATGTTAAGGACCAACTCTTGTATCATTTGGGAAAGTTATGCATTCCTCAAACTGAAAGAGTTAATATAATCTGAGAAGCACACACTTCTCTAATATTAGGTCATTTTGGTGTAAGTAAAACAATTGCACATCTACAAAGATTTTGTTATTGGCCAAGAATACATGAAATTGTTTCTAGATATATTAAAGGGTGTACCATGTGTGCTAAAAGCAAGCCCAACAATAGAAAGCTAAGCTTGTACACTCCACTTCCAGTTCCTTCTCATCCTTGGGAAAGTGTTTCCATGGACTTTATTGGGGGATTGCCAAAGTCTAGAAAAGGTCATGATTATTTATATGTTATTGTGGACGGGTTCAACAAAATGTCTATTTAAATACCCTGTAACAAGCAAGCTACAACTAAACAAACAACAAAGTTGTTCTTTCAGCATGTATGGGTTCATTTTGGGTTACCCACTTCTATTGTCTCTGATCGAGATTCCCAATTTGTTGGGAAGTTTTGGTCAAGTCTATGAGAGTTAATGGACACCAGATTGAAGAAGAGAACAACATTTCATCCAAAAATAGATGGTCAAATAGAGGTGGTCAACAGGACAATGATCTAGTTTCTCAGTGGCTATTGCAGCAAGCATCCCAAGCATTGGGATGAACATTTGTGTTATGTGCAACATGCTTAAAACCATGCTAAACATTCTTCTACATAGAGATCTCCTTTTGAGACTTGTTTTGGTTTTACACCAAGGTATCCCTTGGATTTTGTCTTTACTAAAGACATAGCAGTTGATGGACACAATGATGTGGACAAAGCAACCAAGTTCATTGAATAGATCCAAGAAATTCACCAACCAGTGCAGGAACAGCTGCAAAAGAGCCAAGCCAAGTACAAGGCAAGGCATGATAAGCATCGAATTGAGCATCGCTTCCAAGTTGGTGATCAAGTCTGGTTGTACATCAGCAAAGATAGAATGCAAGGTGAAGGTAAGAAGCTGAATCCAATAAGGTATGGGCCTTTCAAGATACTTGAGAAAATTGTTGAGAATGCTTTTTGCCTTGATTTTCCAGCTTACATGGACATCTATTTAGTAGTTAATGCAGAGAACTTGAGACTATTTGAACCTTCATTGATTGAAGATCCTGAAGAGCAAAGTCAGTGGCCTTCTATTGATGATCTGTTGCCTGAATATCTCAATGAGTTGCAGGAAGATACAGTTCTAGACAGGAAGGTGAGAACTACGTGCAGAGGGGATGTTGAGTACCTCAAAATTGGGCTCAAAGGTTCAAAACCAAGTAGTGCAAGATGGATAGAGATTGGAAAAGTGAGGAAGCTGTATCCTCACTCGATTGATGCTTAAAAACCAACTTTTGGTGGTCCAAAAGCCTTTTTAGTGGGAAGGCGTGATCCAAATGGATTACAAAAAACCCTTTAAGTCTTCAAAGTCTTCTAAATATTCAAGATTATCGCAAAACAAGAGGCTTTTAAAAAGTCAGATTACACTATTGGGAGGAAAAACGTAGAAAAAAACATTGGAAAACAGAGTATCAGAGGCTTACAACAACTTTGCATGAGAGCCATCGGATCTGGCCGATCAACGGTCCAGATCCGATCGGCATATCGTAATCGGTGGAGGCGATCGGAGGCTATCAGAGGCTACCACAGACTTATTGTGATAGCGATTAGCGTGGTCAATGAGGACCATTGATCAAGCACACAGATCGATGGCCCAAGTTGAATCGTGATATCTCAATCGACGATTACAGAGGAGTGCTCACAAATGGCCTGGGGTATGTGTGATATGCGATTGCGATCAATCGCATCACAACATTGCATCGGAATATTACAATGGGGTGGGGCCAATATAAATATGATTTGCAATAGCTGGACCTAATGGAAATATAGATGGTATTATATATATTTTGAGATTTGGAAAATAGGGTTTTCCTTTGTAAATCACATTTTTGTTAAATAAATGAAAAACAAAAGAAAATGTGCCGATGCGATGAAACCAAACCCAAAAGGGTTTATGGATGCAAATATATAATATTTCAAGTCTGTCTAAAGCCATTTTACGAGGTTTTTCAGTGTTTAATCTATTTTTAATACAAAGGAAACAAGCGAGATTTCGGGACGACTGAAGGCAGAAAGAGGTTTTGGTCGAGCTCCACCCAAGCCCATACATTGGCTGTCACATATCCAGGCCCTGGAGAGAGAAAACCACTCTTTTCGGGCGGTTAACTCCCGTACGCATGGGCCGCCCGAAATGAACCACAACCGTTGGATCTATATCTTCCAGATCAACGGTGGAGATGCGATAAGCGATATAAAGGTGGACCCAATAGGAGTTATAAGGTGGAACCTATAGTGTTTCAAATTCGATAAATGACAGATTGGTGAATTTTCATAGTTTTTAGTGTATTTCTCTGTGTAAATAGAGAACGCTAATTTTGGGTATTTTAAAGGCCTGATGGTCCATTCCATTACAGAACAGGTGGCCACCATCCTTGAAAGAATTTGGCAATGATTGCTAATTCTCAGAGGGGGATCTGAGCAGACAGAGGCTGGGAAGCGAGAAGGCCCAAGAAGGAGAATAAATAGACAACGCCGATTGGCTTTAAAGCCATAGACTAATAGAGAGAGAGG
>APFE030068074.1:848-29761 GCA_000404065.3 Pinus taeda | reverse complement strand
TCTATTATGTTCTTTAACTACTTTATTGTCTATGTATTTCACAATCTTATCGATCCATTGCATAAAGTAACATAACATAGGCAAATCCATGCACATGAGTCTCTAATACCTTAATAATTGTTTAATATCTCATTATCAGATCACTTAGTTAGATCCTAAAGTTGGGAAGCTAAAACAACCAACTATGATTACATCTGTGCCATACCATTTTTCCCCATCTCCTTCCGGCAAGGCTTATAGTTTCAACACAAGTTCTAGAGCTTCTAACTACATGCGTATTCTCTACCGTGTCAACGGTATCCTAATATGCAATGACAGTCCATAATAAACCATTCTTTATGTTGTGCATCTAGAATATAAAACGTCAGCTTATCCTTCAAAAATTTAAACCATTGATCAAGGTCCCATACTAATTCCCCCGAAATTTTCTTAATTTCCTTTAGTTCCATTATACATTGAGATTCTGAATTTGGCTTTTCAAACTCCCTGATCAACATCTACTTGATCTCCACTAGGGTCTTGTTCTATCCAAATAGAGTTGCACTTTTGAAGTTCATATACCACGTCAATGCACGGTCCTTGAAAATGACTTCCAGTTATACAATCTTCATGGCCTCTTCCTGGACCTGTTTGGCTATCCAGAAGGCCTCACACATGAATAACTATTGTTTTGGCTCCTCGGTCTCAGCACCATGAAACATGGGCATCCGTAAATCCATGCCTTCTCTCATGTTTTGTGTAGTACCTCCTGACAAAGTACTCCCACCTATGCTTGCTAAACTGCCAAACAACTGTGCGCTTGACTACACACCACTCTGATTTTGATCACCTTGTGTCGACCCTCCTAAACCTAACCAATTCCACTACTATTGGTATTTCCTCCTCCTTGACTACAATTACCCTCTACATTGGTCATATCAGTGTCTTGAGTGCTTACCTCCTAATCTCTAGATGTGCATGGGGTCATGGGCTCGACACTAGGCACATCTAATTTTGTTGTTCTGATTCTCTTCCATATTGTGTGGGCTCAACCATTCTCTTTCTCCTTCCTCCATTCATGAATTATCGAAATGCATCCCTTAATAACTCTAACCATTAGAACTACTCCTTATCCTACGATTACCTCTCTTAGCTCCTCCCTCTAGGCTCCTTCTTTTGGCAGCCATCGACGCTGACTTCCCTCCTCCTACATCACCCTATTGGTACCTCCTCCTACTCCTCAAAGTGCCATCCTTGTAACTCTCTTGCTCCATCCTTTCCTTTTTCCTCTTTATGCCTAGTTCTGGGTCCACTATCAGCCTCCACCATAGTCCTTCTTCCTCTTCTCCTTTTCTGCTCTTCAGAACATCTCCTAAGCCTCCCCCACTTCCCCATTCTCATGAGTTGTCTAGCTCCCCATGTTATCATAATCTAGAGGTAGACCAAAATTTTTGTATAATAACATATTTATCAACAAAAATATCAACCTTATGAATCTATATCTTGGTCCCCTAAAAAATTTCCACTCTGCTATAGTGCAGGACATCGTCTCTTCTACTACAAACTCAATGATATATCCTTCTGATACACTTTCAAGCTAGAAATCAATAGCGCAAGATGTCTTAATTCTTACAGCTTGAAGTTGACATACTTCCTTCGATGTCTACTTTCTTTGCCTATCATGCAAATACGTCGGGTTATTGTCCTTTAACTATTGGATCCACTATGTCAGGATATTTGGGAATTGTGTAAAGAAAACTTCATGAAAATTAGTGTACACGTACTTTTGCAACCATTTCTATGTACTTTGATTCCTAACTTCGATTTCCTTTGTTGCAAACTAATGCTCGTTTTGTTTAAGCCACTTGATAATCTCCTTCTAGGTAGGATTCCATGACTTCCACATTCATATAAGATAATCTCATCACACAACCATCATAATTCCAACAATGAAATCATTTTTTGGCACACATGATACTGACAGATCTAGGATTTACTACGCGGTGGCCAAGAAAGACCATATTAACATTGGCCCTTTTAGAAACACCCATGAAGTGAGTGAAGTCTCACCTGAGATGCTAATGGGTGACTGTCAGAACCAGGTTTTTGCATTCTGGCAAGATTGTCTTATGAATCATGACACACAACTTCTAACTGACACATATTCCACTTTCCACCCATTACCTTGCACCGTGCAGAGTGTTAAGCCCCTTTGGCTCATCAGACAATGTAAGAATATGAGACAAGCATGCAAAATGGATGACAACATGTGGAAGGTTTAGTCATTGAGGGTTAGATTGACACCAGGCCTAGAATAATCCACTTACAAACTAATGAAATTAGTCATTACTTTACCCCCTGAAGGCTACTCAACACTTCAAACATATTCATAAATATTTAGAACATAAATTATCTGGTCTACATATATTGGTCTGATGCCACATAATTATCATAAACATTCAGATTTTTAAATATTGCTATGAGCCTTCGGACTATCGTTTATCTCTTTTAACATACAAAGAACTGATCTCTCTAAAAACATATAACATTCAAAAAAATGTATGAGGTATATGGAGCAACTCATCCATCTATTCAGCTATATTAATATTCATAGAAGAGGCATTGTGCCTAGAGTTACATTTAGTAGACAACATGCTCATCAACCTGCCATCTAGACATCGTGAACTAACAAGAACAAACCATAAACCCAACTCATATGAACTAAAATCATATAAAAGTAAGAATAATTAATTACAATGATGTTGCCCAACAACTGTGGACTCAAACATATGCCTAAGACCCAAAATAGATAGAAACTAACACGAAATAAACAAACACAAACTCTAAAAATATCTTCTCTCCTGCTTTTTCTCATCCAATGTTCAATGTTCATTAGCCAACATCTACCATCCGACATTGAACTTGTGCTCTATCCTCAACGACTCTTCTTATCTTCATTTGGAAACCTCTCAAACCTTCTTGGTCTTTTGTGTGATTTCTCCAGCTGTCCTATAGGCTGTTAAGATATTTTTTCATCCCTTCTTGAGCTAACTCATGTGGCCATTCAAAATATCCTTCCCGCCAAGCAGCGTCACTCTGCCGTTTCTCATCCTCATACAAAATATCTCCTTCCTTTTGCTTGCCACAATATCCTTTGTTGACTCCATCTTCTGTAAAATCATAACGGCCAATATTACCTTTATTCGTGCCTCCCATCCTTGGGCACCACTAGCTTATGTGACATCAATATGCGCCACACTATGCCTACTGTGCCAACCTCATGCTGCACTATACTCAACCTTCTATGCTCCTCATCCTTGTTGTGCAGTCCTATACTTGCAAAATTTTAACAAAATGTTTTTGGGCTCTAACACCCACCAATGACATCAACAAGAAACGAGAGCCCCAAGGGTGCGCCATCAAAAGAAAGAGTTGATTGCAGAGAGGTAGAGGGTGTCGCAACAACAAGTGACCACCAAATCCCTTCACAAATGAAACTCTAAAAAACCAAGCAATAAAGGAAAAATTGCTAGATCTCATAACTATATAATGTTTTGTTACTTACTAACATGTTTCATTTTATATGCATTCATGTATTCTTTAAACATTTATATAATGTTTTATATGCATTCATGTATTCTTTAAACATTTATATAATGTTTTGTTACTTACTAACGTGTTTCATTTTATATGCATTCATGTATTCTTTAAACATTTATATAAAAATTAGGCTAATATTTAGTTTAAAGAAAATTACTTTGTGTTTTTGTATATTTTATACATGCAAGTACAATGATTTATGTTTAAAGTACACATGTATTTGAATGATTTAGAATGTAAATTGTGCTCATCCATGCAAATATAAGTACTGAAATTTACCTAACTACATACCAGTGATATAAGTACTGAAATTTACCTAACTACATACCAGTGTAAAGTAAAAACTTAGGAAACAATAATATACATATATTATTGCATTAGTATGGTGCAAACAATACTATAGAATTAACAATACTCAGCTCATGTAATGAAGGATTTTACATGGAAAGACTTCCTTAATAGCGTAAATCCCAGAAATTTGTACGTGACAGGGAAGTCATATGAGGCATTGGAATAAAAACCAGAATACTAATACCAATTATAAACGAGATATATATATAATCCCTAAAATAGAATTTTAACAATAAATAGAGAATTACCATTTTTTGCATTACCATTGGTGCGCGAAAAAACCATTTCATTATCACCATTGATATACACCGTCGATATGATCAAAGGGATTAAGTTGGCGTGTCAATACTATGTTGTAACACGTCCATAAAGAAAATCATACGGCATCATGGAGAAGACTAAAATAATGATGTAAACATTATACCACATGACACAAGTATCTAAAGTTTGGAACATATATTATCAGATGTGTATTAACACAATGACATAATGTGCCACACGTGTGTGGCATATGATACCGAACGTTAAACTAGCACAATGGTATAATGTATCTCGGGTGTGATTAGCATATATTGTTACATGGAGAGGAAAGATTTGAGGAGTCAATAATTATATCTAAGATATTGTCACATGAAGAGGAAAACTCTTTAGGAAGGTCGTTCAATCATATGTAATAATTATACTTTTTAATTTTGAGATGGATAATGTAAATGGTAGGTAGGTATAATTGTTATTACTAGACAATCAAAAGAAGGAAATTCCTTAAGCTTAAATTTACAAGTTAGTAATACACATCTATTGTGTATTGATAAAAAAAAATAGATGTGTTAAATTTGGGTGCATTATACATGATCTATGGACTAATTTACAAGTTAGTAATACACATCTATTGTGTACTGACAAAAAAAATAGATGTGTTAAATGTGGGTGCATTACACATGATCTATGGATCTTCTCCATAGATGGGTCTGGATAATGATCTTTAACATATGCTCTATTTAGGTTCTTGAAATCCACCCATAGTCAAATGTCATCATTCTTCTTCTTGACCTAACACCACTTCCATAAGCTTATTTAGTTCCTTTTTTAGTCATTGGTTCTAGGGACAAATTTATTTTCCACAGTTTTTGTTGAATTGGTTTAGAGCCTTCCTTTACGGGCACAACATGTTGAATAATCTTTGTATTGAATGTAGTTAAGTCATCATATGTCCATGCAAAATTGTCATTATACTCTTTGAATAGTTGAATGAATGTCTATATCTTAATAGGAGTACAACTTGTTCCCAAGTTTACATTCTTTGGGCACTCAATGGTCCCTAAATTTATGACCTTGTGCTGTATAGTGCTAATTTTTCATAAGGCTACATTGTTCTTTGCTTTGAGAATTGCATTTCTTTATTAACAAATTAAGTTCACCCCATATCATCATTACATTATTCAGATCTACAACATTATTCATCAACATATGCAATTATGTAGAAATAACAACATCATCATCATCAATGCAGCGGAACGTAAAGGAACAATAGAAGAATAACATGCACACATAGAGAAACCAGGATTGGTCGGAGACCAGGGAAAAACCCACTACGGGGAAAACCCTTGGAAATTCTTCTTCTTCTTAGATCATCATCAAATGATTCAGCAAAAGAGAGTACAATGATCCATATATTTATGTATGCAACAAAACAACTAGAACATCCATAACATGACCTTAACATACTTATACTCAAAGATCCCGATTCTGAGGATTATAATGCAATATCATTGACTATAGTTAATTGTTGGTTATTGTTGTCACTAAGCTAGACATTGTTGAACACTGCTGCACACTGATAAATCATCTTTTGGTCCTAGATGCACACAAAGATACTATGTGTGAGCATGTAAGGCAGATCTGGACGCTCTCTGGAGGACTAGATGAGTGCATTTGGGAAAGATATGGATTGCAAATGCCCTAGCCTCCCAAACACTCCCTTAGATACTGAGTGTGAGCATCTGAGACTAATCTAGATGCTCTCTAGAGAACTGAATGTGGGCGTTTGGGGACCTATTGAAGGCTTGAAATGTCTACCTCAACACAGGTGAAGACCACCTGGTCCAAACCTTAGAGCAGATCCTTTTCCGTTTGGATTGGTGGTTCCAACTAGGGATTATGGGATCAGTTCCCTTAATGTAAATGATAAAATGGATGAAGTATGTATGTGTGAAACTTAAGATTAATGAAACTTGAGAATAAAGAACTATATAAATTAACTATTAATTTATCTATGTCTGGAAATCTTATTCTGTCTATGCGATCTAAATAGAATTTCATAAACAATAAGACAATATAGATTATCAAATGATCATGAAGTTAAAACAAGGAATGATAGCTAAAATTTAATTAAATAGTTAATTAAATTTTACTGATAAAACTTATCACATATATATGATTTTGTTCATACATACAGTATATGATTTTAATCGTACATGAAAATAGTGAAAAATGTAAGATCGCTTTCATTCATGCATGTAGTAAACATAAATCAAATAATCACTTAACTCATAGAATGTAGAAAAATAAACAGATAATAATACCTCATCTATTATGAATTTGTTCATGAGAAAAACAGTATCGGTCCAACCTTCTATTAAGATTACTTGATTTACAGTAGTGTAAACAAAAGCTTTCTCCACAAAATTCATAACCCCTTCTCCATTCAAATGAAGGAGATTTATAGTTTTCAAACAAAATACAAATATAGAAAAAAAGAATAAAAGTTTGGAGTGGTTTATCATACAATGCTTGAAATAAAACCATAAGGCAATTTTTGATTTGGTTACAACAACCTAGTTAAGATTTTGAAGAAGAATATTCTCCCTTACGCTGTCGTAGTTCATAGATATCTGTCATCAACTTCAATTCATGTGGAGACCATGGTTGAATGTGCATCTGACCAGTGAATAACACATCCCTGAGTGCTGGTAGCATATGAGTGGTCATGTTGGATAGACACCTTAGCATTAATCATTGACTATGAGGTCTAACTAAAAATTCCAATGAAATTCTAAGTTAACCTTTGACAGTTTGTCCATACTTTCGGCCTTCTTCTTTGATAATTCATGCCACGTCTTGGTCAATAATTTAATATCAGGCAGAGATCCCCCGGGGCAGTCTGGAATAAGGTTGGCCTGTAGTAAATTGTCACTAATATATTCAATGAGGTCATTCGAAATATCCCTGGCACTGAATATCATTGTCTATGCATGTTTAAGTTTGATTTCCCAAGCTTAGAATACTATCTCCTTTTGTGACTATTCAATTGTAGGGAGATTGGCTTATCTCCCTTCAACACTTTCTTGCCAATTTATATAATCTAATATTTGTAGAAATTCCCACTGTAGATCAAGATATTATGCAATATATTAAAACACAATACAAGATCTACTTCTACAACACTTAGCAGAAGCTTAATTGAATTGAGCAAGATCAAGATAACACATATAACTAAGAATGAGAAATCAATCACACATAACACAAAAGAAATAACCCAGTGAACGCCTCAGCCTAAAACCCCAATCTCTGTATTATCATACAAGTGGAAATCTTGTTCAAGTTACAAAAAGAATCAGATCTCAAGCTATCCTTCTCTCTCTGCAATCAAACAATACAGCTCATAGACTAAATAGACTTTGTATATGTCCTCCTCAAGCCCTCCAAGCCTCCTATTTCCTTGCGTAGTTTTTCTTGGGGTTCAATGAAGCCACATGTGTGAATTGGCCTCATCACACTCAACAAAACCTGAAGAAGTAACTGCACAATCCTCAACAAAAGAATTCGTTTTGCATGCAAGGAATATTCACAATGGAATATTCTAGCAACTAATAGTACACTGCCCCTCCATCTGATCTCAACTGGGTCTCTATTTGAACTAACATGCATGAGTTATTTATGGGAGAATATTCAGTTATCTGAAGTGCAATAGTTACATGCATGCATGCATTAACTAACTGAACTCACAATTAATTCAACAAACTATTTGAATTAATCTAAATGGACTTGACTCAGTTAACTTAGCCAACTTATTACAACTCAATATTACAACTCATCCTTATCTCTTTAACTGATGGATAAATTCCTCAATTATTGGAGAAACTGTTGCATGTCCTCACATAGACTTCATGTTTGATTTTCCTTAACTAATTAACTCATGGTGACTTAATTAATTATTTTACAAACAACTGCTAAGTTCAAATTCAAATTTTACTTCTCTATTTTAGTTCAGGGACTAACTAAAATAGGAATCCATCCCGAAATGCTATTTATAGCAATTCTATGTTTAGCATTTCCATTTTTTATTCCTTGTTGCTATGTCCAACACTAGTACCCGAACTGCTATTTCTAACAATGCTATTTTTAACATTTCTATTTGTAGCATTTCTTGTTGCCATTTTCAACAATATTTTCTTCTCAATTTCATTAAAGTATGTCCTCAGATCAGATAACTGATTCACCAATGTATTGGTTGTTTGACATAAATCATGAATAATGGTTAATTTTTTACATAAAGTAATCTGTTGTTGAGAAAGGAGAGTATTCAATTCTCCTGCTTCCTTTTTGAATTTAGTAAACTCGGGATTAATATTCAATTGTGCAAAAATCCATCGAGTCTTCCATGTCTCATGCCTCAAGAAAGTGATTGGGAACCATTGCCAAATTCAAACCAGTCTACTTGAATTGGATGAAGAAGGTGTTATAGACATATTTGGGCACTGCAACCCCAATCATATATGTCCATAAACCAAGGGCATCTGAGTCCCTAAAAGTGTTGTTTCATGCCCTAAAGGAACAAGGTCAGTTGATGACATCATCTCCCAGAAGTTTTCCACAGAAAACTGCTCAGAACTAGTCAAAACTGGACCATACAGATTGCTTAGTGCTAAAGGTGTGATGCATCTCACTTGTTCAGTGCAAAAAGTGTGATGCGTACTGGAAAGCCCTTCTGTAGGGTACAATGGGCGAGAGTAGACAAATGGCAGAGACAGTTTGCAAGGTGGATGATCATGGAATATTCCAGAAACTTCTCCTGTGGCACTTGCCTCTCTGGATTTGCCCAGGGATGAGTAAGAGATCATCAATATCCAAGTGGAATCAAGAACTATCAGAGAGAAGACACTGATCAAAATCCCAGAAGCTGACTCACCCCCTTGCAATCATCTATATATGGATCCCTCATCCCAGAGATCCAGAGGTTGGAATTTTGCATCTTGTAAGGAAGTGTTGTTAATTTCTTGGTGGAACATCATAGTGTTGGGTGATCTAAGCTTTTCATGACATGAAGAAGGGCTTTCATGCTGGGAGGATGATGCTGGGTCGGATCAATGGGTTGTAATCCTCTCTTCTAATCTTTATATCAATAAAGCTATTCAAGTTTTCCTCCACATTCTTGTATGTTTGATGATATATGCATTTGTGTGGTCAATATAGATCTGGTCCTATATTGTTTATGATTGTAGATCTCTATACTTTGAAGGTAATATGCTGCTTTGACTTTACAAGTACTCTTTGAAGCGGATTAACCAAGGAAGGAGTGACAAAGATCCGTCAGAGGGGAGAAGGAATAAGCAAGGAACCAAGTGAAAGATTGAGGTTGGTATTCTTTGCTCCTCTCCTATCTACTTCTCATAAAGGAAAACGAAAGCAACTTTAATCTATTTGTTTCTAAGATAGCTACCCGTCTTAGTGGAACTAGTAGCTCTGCATAGACACTAGATTTCCCGATAACAAAATGGAGACTCCACTGGGGAGCAAATAGTTTGTTTTCTTATCTATATTTCTTTGCTTTATAAACTTACAGATGAAGCCTGAAGTTAAGCCAGCTAGCCTTCAAACTTCATTTGCTATGAAAGTGCAAAGTAGGTCAATGCTGTTTCAATCTATCTCCGAGTTTTGTTTATAAATTGAACAATCGATTTGCAAACATCCTAATTGCCCTGGTGGTGGATCAAGTAGCCTCATTATATCAGCCCATGTGATTTACATTTACTGACTATCATTAGCTCGGCCTAAATCCCTGAACTGAGCTGCAAACTTTGACCAAGAACCAAGTTGAAGTCCCGTCCCTGGACCATCACACTTTCTCCTCTTGGGAATCTGGATGCATCGCATCTCCCATGTGTAGTAGGTGAGATGCATCGCTCTTTCCCTATGTTACAGTTGTGATGATCAGATAAGACTTCTTCTACTTCCAAATTTTGGTTTTTTGTTCACTCTCTCTAGATTTATTCAGGAGTTTTGCTATCTGTGATTAGTATACTACTGTGGAAACTCCCTTCCTTTGCATGATTCAGCCTCCATTGTACAAAGAACTGTAAATGTTTTTATGTATTGTTCGCTATTTACGGTTCTCCTTTACAAAGAAGTACCGTAATCCAACTGTCGTCTTTTGATTTTGAAGTGTCGCAAGTGTCATTTTAAGTCAAAGAAAAGAATCCTATTGTTCTTGATGGTCGATTACACTGTTACTCTTGTATTTGATTTGAATTAATAGTTTTTCAAGTGTCGAAAGCAGTGTTCAATTCAAAATCGCAAAGTGTCGTAATTATCTTCCTTTCATCTTTTGAAGAGAAAATCGTTAGTACTGTCACTTGAAATGATTCAAATTTGTACTTAGCATTCGTTTTGTCATTCACACATTAAGAAAGCAGAAACAAATACATGCATGTGCATTTGCATTTAGACTGCTTGTTGATTTTGATTTAGGACAGTGCATCTAGTGTGTGCTCTTTGCTTTATGTTGAAAGAATCCTGCTTCTCTTTCCTTAGTAGATAGCATTTTCATTGCAAAGAGAAGATTAAACGAATGTTTATCATCTTAGATTGCATTTTAGGAATTGTATATCTACATCACGCGGTGAACCTGAAAGGCAAATTTCTTAAGAAAGATCAACTGTATAATAAATTCAATGAACATAAAAACCCTTTGGAACCTAACGCACAACATTTAGAAGTCTAGGTTAGAGACATATTCCGACGTCGTAAAGCCTGGTAACTATCGTTTTCATTGTAGGCTGGGTGATTCCTCCTCTTTGAGATGACAAGTGCCAGTACAGACTTATGCTCCCACGTACCATCGAGTATATATTGGGAGACCACAATAGGCTATATCCTTTATCCTTAGGAAGCCGTGTCTGCTTCCCTATCGATCGCAATGCACTGAACACAACATTCAGGAAGATTAACTACTGTACCGTAGAAAGTATTCTGCAGTTTTGCGATTGGTTTGGTAATCCCTCTGTCTAGATTTCCAGAGTAGTCCCTTTCATTCCTTTTCAGACTCCTTAAAGGAAAAGGTCCATCTGAGCACTTGTCACTTCAGGCTCATTAAAAATCAAAGGCGACTAGAGTCATCTTTAGCTTTTTCTTGACTCTTAAAAATTGAAAAAGAAAGTTGTGTCAAAGTGTCTAAAATTTATTTTAATCGAATAACTCACTCGTTCCCCTCGTTGTATTAGGTTGGGAAAAATGGAGTCCCAACCAAGGATTCCCCTTGGGGGAAATCCTAGTCCTTTCTCCTCTTGGGGAGATGTTGGTGCACCTCATATGGCCACATTGTCCATCCCAGGACTGACAATCGGCTTGCCAATATGGCTCTTCTCGACCTCTGTCATTCAAACCGCCGTGATTCCTGAGCAATCAAGTCAGCAACTAGATGATACTAGAGTTACCCTCCAACCTTCTGCTTCACTTGTTTCTCCCTCCCCTCCTTCCTCTTCGCTTAGTAAAGCTAGTAAAGCTAAAGACCAAGTAACTGAGAAGAAGAAGAAAGGGAAGGAGAAAGAGAAGAAGAAGAAGGAGTTAAAAGCGAAAAGGGGCAACCATGCGTCGTCTAGCGAAAATCCACACACTACACCGTCCAAGCCTAAATCTCCACGTGTCATTTGCAAGGGAGACCACTATCATCGAGATTGTCCTTTCATCCCTTAGATCTTAAGGGACTGGTCTCCTCATTTGCACAATCTGGTGTCATCAACCTCTGACGATCATGTTGAGAGTACACCATCAACTAGTGAAAACGAAGTCTCTGGACAGAAAGGAAAATGTAAATTTCCTTGCAAACTGTGTGAAGGCAATCATGCTGTCCACCGTTGTCCCTTCCTAGACGAAGCTAAAAGAGTCTTGGATAACCATCCTGCTTCACCACTATGGCTTCCACTTGGGTACAAGAAACTCTTACCGAGTCCATCGCTAGTTGAAAATCCGACTGACACAACTTTGTGGTTGGTCGAAGCATCTATTATTGAAGATAAACCCTCTGAATCCATACTAGATGAAAGTCAAAAGGTTGAGGTGGCAGTCGATCCGGTCTTGTCTTTGGAAGGTCCATCTTTAGATGATACAATCACCAAAGAGAATGAGAACGACACCGTTCAAATTCTTTTCGTAAGCATAGACTCCGATGAACATGGGGGCAATTTACCCATTCCTTTACCGTAGGAAGGAAGTTTGTTAAGGTCATATCTGACCATTTATTTGGTCCCACCTCCGAGCAACCTAGTCATTTCCGTCGATTGGAATCTACTAGGCAGACCCCGTTTACCGTCTAATGTACCATTCCAAATCATTGTACAAGCTTACATAATGGTCATGGTCGGTACCATCATAGATGAAGGGGCTTCTGTGAGTATCCTTTCCTCAAATGCTTGGAAAGCGCTTGGTTCGCCATCGCTTCTGCCTGAGATGCGAAATCTAACAGGCTTCAACAAAGGAACCAGTCGATTGTTAGGGATCCTTCCAAGTTTTCCTATAACTTTGAGAGGGAAAAACGTGTATATGAACGTAATGGTAGTCCAAGGACCTTTAGATTATAATCTACTCCTTGGGCGTGACTATATTTATAGCATGGGAGCCATTGTCTCCTCACTGTTTCAAGTAATGTGTTTTCCGCATGAAGGCCGAGTGGTCCAACTCATAGACCAGCTTTCATTCCCCAGCTCACACATAGCTAATAGTCAAATGCCATCCCTAACTGGTCTTTTCATGCAAGGAATGTCTCATCAATCACCAGTCTGTCCACCTGAAGAGCGCGAGTAATTCGGTGGCCATTACTGAAAGCCAGGGGGCATGCACCCTTGTTTGCTTCGGCAGGGAAACTTTGGGTATAGGGTAGGTTTCTGCGAAGGATATATGACTAGTTTGACACCCGTCCGTTTAGGAAAATGGGATTAGACTGGAATAACATTCCTTCATCAAGGTTAGTTGGTTGGAGCTAGAATCACCTTTTTTCCAAATGGACTAAGCTGAGAAGTGTTTCTGTCTGCTACGTGGATGGAAACTATCTTGCAAATGCGAGAACTTCTATATGGTAGCCTGGAAACTCTATTTCACTATACCTCGGGGCATGCAGACCTTTTTGCATGCAAGTGAAGAGTGACCATTTATTTTCTTAGTCTGTAGATTCTCAACCCTTTAAACTTGTAGGATTGGTCGTTCATAGCTTGCATAATGAAAGGGTACAGAGCAAAGCTTTGAATGGTGCAAGCTCCACAAAAATGGAATCTATCGATGAGACACCCTTATTATGCGACCGACATGAGCAGTTTTTATGCAAAGTTCAAGCTCGTTAAAAATTAAACCTAAGCAATGAGCAAATGTTCCCCCAGAGTTTAAGCTCATTAAAAAATGAACCAACCTTCGGTAAATAACCATTGCAAATGCATTATCATGAACTTTTGAGCCTTGGTCATGTTCTCATCATCACCTCCACTCTGTTTTAGCTGATCATACACCTCCATTTGATTGTTTGCCCTTTTGAGGAATGGTTGCAACGAGTGATTCTGCTAGCCATCCTTGTGACACTGCCATGATTGGAAAATTCCAAACCTTACCTGGAATCAGCAGCTACCTGAAAATGTCACTCGTTCCTAAAAAATGAGTCTCCTTTAAGCTCTTTTCATCTGACTCGTAAAATATGAAAAGATTGCCAAGCAATTGGCCTCTCTAGCTCGTTAAAGCTATCGGAAGTGCTATCCCTCTAGATTTTAATCTTTTTGGACCTGAGGGATTATTACACAAAAAGATCGAGGGCTTGTTTTGTTTGGCTCGTTAAAACTATTAAAAATTCATCCCTTTCGTATAGTTTTATACTTTTTCAGACTTAAGGGATTATATGACGAAAAAGGATTACTGGAGTTTCCTTTCTATCCCCTTTCAGACTCTCTAAAATTGAAAAATGACCGAGTTTTCTTTGTCATTAAACTTGTTAAAACCAATAGCGACAAACTTTTCCACAGAGACAAGAATGAGTTTCACTCTCGCTAGGTTCATTAAAACATACCGATGGGTTTGCTCGAAGGGCAAATTATAAAACAAGCATATGTTATCCTCCTCAAGCTTGATAAAAATAAAGAGGTACTAGTCAACAATGATTGCGGAAAAATTAGGAAGAAAACTTGAAGAAACTTTATTGGTAGCAAAGTCGCTCTTGAACATGACACTTTCACTCCATCACCATGATTGAGTCGGGTTGGGTTATTTCGTTCACCGGTCATATTACCATTGGTCCATCGTACCATCCATCTTTTGGGTTAACGCTACCAATCCATTTTAGTGTCGCCGATATGTTCAAGAGAAGTCGCTCGGAGAATTCACCAACCCATCTTGTGTCTCATCCGCTGCAATACATTCAAGCTCCATTCTTTCATGACCGCCACCCTGAACCTTGTATCATCAGATCGTTTTCACCTCCGTAAAGTCATTTTCTCCATTCCGTGTCATAGATGTGGGATTCATTAAGGCCTTCCTACGATGGGTCACTTCTTGTCAACATCAGCTCATTATCCAAGAAGTCAACCTAGGAACAACCCTTTCAGTACCTTGAAGCTTGCATGCCTCAACGACAAGTTTCTCACTTCCGGTGACAGGTTTACATCAATGGCCTTCAACCAAGAGATTTTGCATGGTGTTCGACGCCAAGTCCCATTTTCACACCATGTGAATTGTACTGTAGTACCTTGAGGGCCATCATCATTATCGGTGATTCCTCTCGCGCCTGTTAACATCTTACATCATTGGCTGGTAATCAGGTGATGTATTTCCATGTTCGACTCAATAACATTTTTCACATGGATCGACTTGTACTTCTGGCGAAGATTGGACAAGTTTGAAGACCCCGGATATAGTTTAATCCATTTGGGCTGTGATATATTCAGAAAAATAAAGACATCAAATGTACATCATTGCTGCATAGATGATCATCCAAATTAAAGGATGATGGCTCTATCAAAATCATCAGTCTGCCACACAAACGGTTGTGTTTCCTATGTACATGAAAATGAATTTATAAAGCTGAGCATGGGAATGCTCGCCTCAACTATATCATGAAAATTTTATGAAGATAATGTATTGTATTGTATCTTATTACATGTCGCCTTCCAGTTCGAAAAACCTTGGATCCTCATGATAAAGCATTTCACCCGACATCAAAAGATTTTTGACCTCATGCTTTAGGGGGCAACTGTTATAGACATATTTGGGCACTCCAAACCCAATCATATATGTCCATAAACCAAGGGATTCTGAGTCCCTAAAAGTGTTGTTTCATGCCCTAAAGGAACAAGGTCAGCTGATTACATCATCTCCCAGAAGTTCTCCACAGAAAACTGCTAAGAACTGGTGAAAAATGGACCATACAGATTGCTCAGTGCTAATGGTGCGATGCATCTCACCTGCTTAGTGCAAAAAGTGTGATGCATACCAGAAAGCCCTTTTGTAGGGTGCGATGGGCGAGAGTAGACAAATGGGAGAGACAATTTGCAAGGTGGATGATCATGGAATCTTCCATAAACTTCTCCTCTTACACTTGCCTCTCTGAATTTGCCCAGGGATGAGTAAGAGATCATCAATATCCAAGTGAAATCAAGAACTATCAGAGAGAAGACACTAATCAAAATCCCAGAAGCTAACTCACCCCCCTGCAATCATCTATATATGGATCCCTCGTCCTAGAGATCCAAAGCCTAGAATTTTGCATCTTGTAAGGAAGTGCTGTTAATTTCTTGGTGGAACATCATAGTGTTGGGTGATCTAAGCTTTTCATCAGGTGAAGAAGGGCTTTCATGCTGGGAGGATGACACTGGGTCAGATCAATGGGTTGTAATCCTCTCTTCTAATCTTTATATCAATAAAGCTATTCAAGTTTTCCTCCACATTCTTGTATGTTTGATGATATATGCATTTGTGTGGTCAATATATATTTGGTCCTATATTTTTTATGATTGTAGATCTCTGTACTTTGAAGGTATTATGTTGCTTTGACTTTACAGGTACTCTTTGAAGCGGAGTAACCAAGGAATGAGCGGCAAAGATCCATCAGAGGGGAGAAGGAATAAGCAAGGAACCAAGCGAAAGATTGAGGTTGGTATTCTTTTCTCCTCTTCTATATACTTCTCATAAAGAAAAACAAAAGTAACTTTAATATGTTTGTTTCTAAGATAGCTACCCGTCTCAGTGGGACTAGCAGCTCTGCATAGACACTAGATTTCCTGATAACAGAAGGGTCAATTTGGCTCCAACCTGAACAAGTTTCTTGACACATGGGAATGACACCTGTGTGGCCACATGATCAAGGAAGTAGTTGTCAAGTGGAAAGACACCTCTTCGGAATATGCGACCTGGGAACCAACCACTATCCTTCAGTAGTTTCCGCAGCTTCAGCCTTGAGGACAAGGCTATTCTTATGGGGGAGGGCATGTTAGGGTCCAACCCTAACCCCTGTATTTATGTGATAGGATTGAGTCATAGTTATAGTTAAATAAAGAGTCAATAAAGCCCATATTAATAATTGTAAGTGGTTGACCCACATTTAATGAAGGGACCATAGTTAGTTGCAAATGGGCCATGGTATTAACTAGATGGTATTAATAAGATCCATGGTATTGCTCCATGGTATTGCTCCATGGTATTGCATGTATGAATCCTATATAAAGAATAGAGACTCCCCTCGAGGAGCATCGTGTCTTATTTTGTAATTGAGCTCAGCTCTATTGGGGGTTGCCCCCTCGAAGAGGCAAGTGAACATTGCTTTCTGAATAAAAAAATACTTGCTGTTATTTCTTATTGTTCTGTGTTCTGGGTATATTTCTTCGCATATTTAGTATTCTGGTATCTTCTTGCAGGTCAAGAGCATAACAAATGTATTGGTTGTTTGACATAAATCATGAATAATGGCTAATTTTTTACATAAAGTAATCTATTGTTGAGAAAGGAGAGTATTCAATTCTCCTGCTTCCTTTTTGAATTTAGTAAACTCGGGATTAATCTTCAATTGTTCAATCTTGTGTTGTAACTCTTGGATTTGAGTATCCCAAATTTTCAAATCAGATTCTTGTTGAAGCTTCAAGGCATCAAAATCCTTTTGAAGTCCTGCAAGTTGTGCTTGCCATTGTTCAGTAATCATTTTATTCTCATTCTCCATACCTTGTTCCAACTACATAATTATTTCATCCTTTTCTTTCAGAAGTTGTTGTACTTCAGTGGCCTTATATATGGTGGCAGAAGCATATGCTCTTGCAAACTATGAGAGCCTCCTGAGATCCTCTACAAGAGTAGATTGAGAGCCTTTCCATACTACTTCAAATGAAGTATTTTCAGGGACTAATGCATGGGTTTGATCAATATTACATTTTTTTCTTTGTATTTTTACAACAACTTTATGTTGTGGATTGTAAAATATGTCGAGAGGAGGAATATATTTGACCCTAAAAATGACCTTAGAGGTTAGGAATGTTGGGATGATTTCTGTGCCATCAGTGTCCAAAGGCCTATTGAAAGTCCCAATAGTAAGTGGGGGTTTTTCTATAATTTCAGGAGTATGTGAAACTTTCTCCTGCAATGGTATTTAGATCCCAAGGCCCTGTTTCTTGAATAGCTTGGTTAAATTGTTCCCATATTACATCAATATTTGTATCTAACAAAGTTTCTTCCGCCTGGGAAGAAGAGGAAGTACCTGCATATTTTACCTGGGATACATCAGTAACCTATGCTGAAATAGCCAAGACTTTATCCTGTATTGTGTTTTGTTGAGGGAAATTCAATAAATCCATAGGCAAGTGAGCTATCCTTTTATCTTCGTATTGATTAAATTGAGTTATCTCTGTACTGATTAAATTGAGTTTATCAGGGGTGTATAGGGGCAAAGCATGGGGATGTGTAAGACTACTAAATATCCATACATAAGTCAATTATTCTTCTCCAAACCAAGTCCCAATTGATAGAAAATCATTGTTAGCTTCAGGTGAAACCCTAAGGGCCTTCTCATCAAAGACACTTTGGTGGATGGGCAACATTACTCTATAACAAATTTTATACAAATGAGGGTGAAATTTTGTTTCTGAGAGTATGTCATGATAAATATGGATAGGAGTAGGGTATTCTATAGTCCATTTCCATTCCATAGAAGTAAAATTAGAGGTGAAACATATGGCATCCATTATATAGGCACTCATCTGGAAAGGGGGAAACCGCGTTCTGTGAAAAACTTCATTTACTCCTATAATTCATGATTTGAGTGGCTATATAATCAAACAATATTTTTCCCCAATCCATAATATATCCATTAGAGGTAGCATCAATGAGTGGTACCCATTGGTCAGAGAATTTCATTATATTAGGGTAACCATAGATCCTACATAACATAACAACTATTTGACAGTATGGACCAGTAAGGGAGGAAATGTAATACATACCCTTATCTTCTCACTTATGTTTGTTAGGATCTCTTCTCTAGTTTCTGATGGGATTTGATTGATGCTCATTCTCCTTCATGAACTTCTCTATAAAAAGCTTGTCATATTTTTTATGAGGTTGCAGTAGATGATACATTCTACTCAAATTGCTGCTACTGAATGACCCAATGACTATTTGCCTCTTAGTCACAAAATTCCTTTGTGAAATGTACATATGATCAATGACCCATTTAACCATATCTATATAAGGAAGGATCTTGGGCCATGAAGCAATCCTTTGCAAAAATGAATTGGCAACATCACTATAGGTAGTTTTTGAGACTGGAGTAGAATCATCAGCTGTAGATGTTTTCTATGTTACCCAGGGTCCTTCATCTTCAAAAATCTTATAAATAACTTCCCAAGAGGAGCTTCCAACATCTGGAGAATAGGTTGTATCTGAGAATAATGCAGGAATTTCAGTAGTTTCAGGTGGAGGAGTGACCAATTGTTGTTGAACAACGAGTTTCTTCCTTGCTTTTGCTGCCCTAGACATTTGTAATGAATTTTTCTTGTTTGGACTGACTTGTAACGGAAAACACAAGAATAAAAGAAAATTCCTTAACCAAAGAGTTCTTTAGGGTAGATAACTATTTTCCATAACGATTCATGTCTTTATGAGCAAATCCTAGCAACATCAAGCTACAACGATTAAATCGTTTAAAACTTAAAAAAAAACATAAATTTGTTACTTTTGGCCATTAAATGATAAACGTGCATTCACATGGGCTCTGTACATGTCAACATATCGACGAATTTTATCGAGGAAATATTAGGGAAACACCTTTAAAACTTGCAATATCTTCACTTTCCGATAGGTGTTATTCAAAGATATATAAGTCACAAGTTATAAGCTTGAAGAGGCATTAGAGGTTCTGTATCGGGGGTGAAATATCAAATATTTTGAAAGAGTGCCTTCCCGATATGGATAAGAGGTGAATATCAGAGGTTAAGGGATATCGGAATATCAAATGTAATTGATATCAGAGGTTTGAAAATGGTAGTTTCTCTTAAAATTCCGATATATGGAAGCTTTGATATACTACGTGGCAGTCTTGTGGGGCCAAGCTTTTATTTATTATATCCATAAAGTCATTTTTATATAAATTTAGACTTTAAGCATCGAAAAAGTTTAATCGGGGGAAGTTTTATCGCAACTTTACTATAAGTAATGTTGCAATATTTAAATATTTCCGATAATAAGTTTTAAACAAAAACCTATCCGGTCATTTGTGAATACTATATTTATGAGGCTAATCTCCAATATGAAAGCTCCAATAAGGGAGATTTTCTTATTCAAGGGTGATTTTGTGATAAAAACTAAAAAATTCCTTATTTTATTAGAACTAAGGAGTTTTATCAAAATTCAAAAGGATCCCCATTATTTATTAGTTCAACTATCATAAAAATGTAATGGGGATTTGTTGAGTACTAGAACAAGACCAAACAGAATAGTAGGAGCCCTAGCCTCTCGGATGCTCCCTTAAACACCTTGTGTGGACATCCTAGACTTCCTGGACACTCTCAGGACCATACTGTGCTAGTGTCTAGGGATGAAAAACTTTAGTTATGTTCAAGCATGTATGGATCAGAAATCCTAGACATCTGTGAACTTTGACCTTGTAGTTTCAAATCCTTTGCATGAGCTTTCCTCCATCAAACTTGTGCGAACCAAACAAAAGAAGGGAGAAGATAGTGCTTGATACTTGTGTCCAAATGAGCTTGAGGTCTCTTATATTTATAGGCTTTCATGAGGATCCACTTGATGTTGAGGCTGACCTGTCCAATTGAACCTATGCTTAGGGCTAACCTAATCTAATATACATGAGTAAATAAATAAATTCAAAAATAACCTTCTTCTTGTCCAAATAAGGTGATCATTAGGTCGATTTTGGTCCTCTCGAAAAGAGGAATCTATTAAAATTACTATGTTCATAATATGATCTATCCAAAGTGGAAGTTTACCATAGTTTTATAATTTTAACACTCCCTCTCAACTAGGGAGAATTACACCTGCCAATAACGGTCCATCGATCAATATGCCATTATGATATTTTCAAGTGTCATCACATAACATGAATGATCATATTTGTCATTTAGTTGCCATGCAATGACAATCATCACAAATCATTATTATACATCTTGATCTATCCCTTGCTTATCTCTTAACTGTTTCTGCTCGTATGTTGAACATTATCGAATCCAAAAGAAGAAGAATTTGTTACTGGAGGGGAGCTTAAACTACCACCCTATATCCATCATGCTACTACCGGGAATCTCTGTCAGCAGGCTACTACTCAGCATATCATCATCAATAATCATTGGAGAGCATATGATCAAGGAGCACATCTCAACCTGTAACCTCATCAAGGAGCACATCTGGACCTGGAGTCTCATGAGGGAGCTATACATCTAAAACTCCATATCTAGCAATATGATATACAAACACACAAGGGAGCACATCTCGACCCTAGGGTCACATCAAGGAGCTCAATCTCAACCTAGAACTAAATAGGGCTATCTCAACTCATCCTATTTCCTACTGATCTTCCCATCAATGAATCAGAATAGTCATATGGTAGAACACATGTGTCATAATTGATTTGGGTTTTACACCCCAAGTACACTCTCAACTTGTTGGCGAAATGAGGAGTGGTATTCCTGACATGCCCTGCTTGTGGGTATGATTCCAACTGGAGTATACTCTATAAATACCAGATAGGGGAGAAATATTCTACAACCCTATGAATATAGGGGAGAAACATATCTAACCCTATGGGTAACAGATAGGGGTCATACCCTATTGTCAAAAGTTCCCTCAACCCAAGGAGCCCTTTGTCTCAATTCCTCACCTTGGGAGCTTAGATAGAGAGGAAGATTCGACTCAATATCGTCGATCAACATTGCTCTCATCATACCCAAATTTGGTATCAATTTTTCTCAATACCAATTGTTTCTTGTTCATATAGGATATCAAATAAAATATCATGTTAGATCATAAATAATCATATAAATCACAAAAAGGTACCATAATCATCCTATATCTCAAGGAGGTGCCAATCACAAGCCTAAGCTTGTCTCGAGTTTCTTCATTGTCTCAATATATGAAAGTATCTTAGTCCCAACTATATATATGGGATTCTCTGTCATCACTATGGATCCATGTCATATTTAGATCCTGATCAGACAGATCCCTAAGGAGATTCTACATCCTGCCTCGCAGCTAGTCATGCTAGCAACATCATACTCAATCTCAGTCGAGTGTAAAGATATGGACCTTTCATCAATAATATCATTGCATATCTCATATTAAGGCATCACTCATATACGTTCATCAATAATAATCTCTATTAACAATAATAAATCGATGCAGTCACATATAATAGGAGAACTATCTTAGCCTAAAAAATAGACCATCTCAGGAAAAAAATTCAAAGTATGTTTGGTGGAAACTCTATGTGAATGAAGTGACTCAATCATGAATTTATTTAGGTTCTATGCACATAACTATCAAATAACTATCAGATAATTGTCAAATATGGACATATCTAGATCAGGGAGCTTGCTTCATGCAATTCCCTCTGCAAGCATAATGCCTTACTAAGCCAACATAATTAGCTTTACATAAATCAATGTTGTATCAACAAAGTCATCTCATCAGGGTTTAGAAGTCAAATCAAGACTATTAGCAAAGTCATAAATATCATAGTATCAATTGTTTCAACCGGGTGACAGGTATAGTTCATATCAAGTCTTGAATTCATTTATTATCATGCCAACAAGTATGTTATCTATTTTGCAATATCAATCCAAAAACTTCATCAAGTCATTCTCATAATCATAATACAAGTCTTTTCTATCACTAGATGCATATGTGTACAGCAAGGATAAGTCAAGCAGGTTCCATATTCATCTTAATCACAACTATCAATAATTCAACCATTGTGCTAGGAACAAGTAGGCCAATACAAAACCAATTTTTTCTAAATACTGACATAAGTCATTACTATGCCCACATATCACTGATATCAGGACAAATCAATAATTGTGAGATCAAATCATTAGTCATGAGGTCAAGTCCAAATTTGTTATCGTAGGAGATCTATAGTCCAAAACATATCTCAATCATCAATTCAAAGTTCTAAGTCATTGTCAAGCATCGTGTCAAAGCTCCAAACACATCTCACTTATATCAATCAGCCACATCATGCCAAAATTTTGTAGCACAAACCTCAAACATAATGACATATCTATGTGTATGTCTCGGTCACCTACAAACGCAAGTTTAACCTGCATGTTCATATTATGGAAAACATTCAAGCTTTTCCTGCTTTCAACTCTCATTGTTATCTACAACACATCTGTAATACAAACATCTTCCAGGTGAACATCTAATTTCATGCACAATACTTCATTGTGATAAGAAATTTAACCAAACAACTTCAAAAATCAGTTTACAGTGGTAGAATATGTCAGGGACACCTATATCCAGAGTTCAAATGGCTTCATAAAACTTTAGATGATGGTCAAGTACAGTCAAACCCCTGTATACTCCCTTCAGGTTAGTATGGGAGCGCCCTTATCATCCTAGACATTCTCTAAGCCATTGTGTGACGATGTCTGTGTATGACCTGAACACTCCTAGGAATACTGTATACTTTCATCTAGGGTCAAGCTTATGAAAAACCACTCCAAAACCCCATACACTCTCTTCCAGTTACTATTTCTGTGTTTGGGACTTCCCATATGCTCCCTTGAATGTTCTATAGGAGCATCCAAGGGACAATATTATCTGATCTGCCTCAAAAACCCTAATTTTTGTATGAGCTTCTTACTGCAATTTAGATGCACATAAACCATACTTCAAGAGTACAGAATGTAAATAGTAATATGAGTAAGAATATTGAGAAGAGATTCTCCCTTTAACTGGGAATCTACTTCATTCATCTTCATTCATGTCACCAACCTATCTCTACTAGAGTCATGCAACAACAGATCTATTAGATCATAACCATATATCTATGATGGTCATAAAAATCATGTCATCAAACTTTTATCAAGGGTTAGACTAGAAATATTAGGGCAACAGATAGATGTGACATCATATGAACACAATAACACATTCTATCAAGACAATCTATCAAGTTAGGGCATTCAAATTTACCATATTCCATCAATCCATGACCATAGATAGTAAGAGATCTAGAATATGAATCTCATAGTTATACCTCTAACATCAAGGTTACCATTCTTATCATGATCAATAGGATCAAGTTAGACCATTCAATAAAAATTTACTAAACAACAAGAGTGACAATCTCTCTTTCCATTACCATGCTTATCACAAGCGTTATCAATAGTATCATGTGAAATCCATCATCAAGCATCAAGAGTATCATCTACTAGAGTAAAGGTGCTAACCTTATTTATAGGATTAAGATATCCAATAGATAAATTCTAGCCAAACATTAATTATATCAATGTATCAACATTAGATAGCCTCATAGAATTCAAGAAGATAAAAAAATTCAACACCAAGTGCATCATTTCATCATAGGAAGCATAGATCTAAGTCACTTTCATATGCATGTATGAGCCATTAAAGAAAGATACATCCATCAATGTTACTACTGAAATACAACATATCATGCATACCTTGTGGTATTACCTATGCACCCTTTTCATTAGACATAGGCAAATTGTAGCACTTTTTCATGTATAGTGCCTCTTAATCTTTTCCATCGCTAGCCATATTTCCTACATTTCAAATGATCCTTAAGTAGGATCCACTCATCACATATCAACTAGGAGGCTAGAAACATCCATATACTGAAATACATATGCAGGAAATATAAACAATAAACATAATAATAAGATCCATAATTCTAAACAAAAGTAAGATGCATCATAAGCCAATAAATACTTATCTTAAATGAGAGGTGATCCTCTCCCTCTAGAACCAACCATAAATATCCATAGTCCACATAACACTGTTACCTTTAATCAACCAACCAAGCCTACTAGGGATTATCCCATCTAGGACTTCATCAAATCTTTCACAAGTGCTTGAGCCTCCTCACATTGATCATGTCATATCTCATGTCAATTACATAAAGAAGGGTTTTCTTTCCAACCCTAACCTAATAGAATCCATTAAACCCTACTAATAAAGTTTCGTAGGGCTTTCTTCAAACCATAGAATTCTTTTAGGTCTCCACTATCCTCTTCATTCTTCCATAAATGGTGTCATCATCGGGGTGATCTCCATGTTTTGTTCAACCTGGCTCTGATACCATGTTAATTTTCATAGGGATACATTGTTCTTTGCTTTGATAATTTCATTTCTTTATTAACACATTAAGTTCACCCCATATCATCATTACATTATTTAGATCTACAACATTATTCATCGACATATAAAATTATGTAGAAAGAACAACATCATCATCATCAATGCAACAAAACATAAAGGAATAATAGAATAATAACATGCACATATAAAGACACCAAGTTTGGTTGGAGACCAAGGAAAAACCCACTATGTGGAAAACCCTTCGAAACCCTTCTTCTTCTTAGATTTTCATCAAATGATTCAACAAAAGAGAGTACAATGATCCAAATCTTTATCTATCCAACAAAACAACTAGAACATCCTTAAAGTGACCATAAACATACTTATGCTCAAAGATCTTGATTTTGAGGACTGTAATACACCATCATTGACTATAGTTAACTATTGGTTACCACCGTCACTGAGATGAACATTGTTGAACACTATTGTATACTGATAACTCATATTTTTGTCTCGGACACACGCAAAGATACTATGTAAAAGTGTCTAAGGAAGATCTAGACACTCTCTAAAGGGCTGGGTGAGTGCGTCTAGGAAAGATCTAGACTACAGAAGTCCTAGCCTCCTAGACACTACCTTAAATACTGAGTGTGAACATCTGAGACTGATTTGGATGCTATTTGGTAAATTGGATGCGAGTTTTCGGGCACCAAACAAAACTACAGAAGTCCTAGCCTCTCGGATGCTCCCCTAGACACCCTGTGCGGGCGCCCTAGACTTCCTGGATGCTCTTAGAACCTTATTGTGCAAGTGTCCATGGACAAAAAACCTTATTTATGTGCGAGCATCTATGGCTCATAAAACCTAGACACATGTGAACTTCGACCTTGTAGTTTCAAATCCTTTGCGCGAGATTTGCTCTATCAAACTTGTGCAAACCAAAAATTAGAAGAGAGAAGAGAGTGCTTGATGATTATGTCCAAATGAGCTTGAGGTCTCTTCTATTTATAGTGCTTGATGATTATGTCCAAATGAGCTTGAGGTCTCTTCTATTTATAGGATTTCATGAGGTTCCACTTGATGTTGAGGTCGACCTGTCCAATTGAACATGTGCTTAGGGCCGACCTAATCCAATATACATGAGTAAATAAATAAATTAAAAAATCAACTTATGTTTGTCTAACAACGGTGATCTTATGTTGATTTTGGTCCTCTCGAAAAGAGGAATGTATTGCAATTATTATCTTCAACACATGAGTTGTCGAAATTGGAATTTTACCATATTTGCATAATTTTAACACATAGTAGGGTTGTTGGTATTGCAGTTGGTTACTCATTTCATTTATCTTGGAGGTCATATAAATTTTCAAGTCTTGTCACTAAATTTGGTATCATGTTTTTGGTTATTTTCATTGTTTTGAATGATAAATTTTTCACTGTTTGGTCATGTGCCTCTTTGTGTGATTAAGTCTTTGAATATTCCCTCCATGTGGAGAAAGATGAGGATGTGAGCATTGTTGTAGTTTATTTTTACTTTTAAAAAAAAATTCAAAATCCTAAAAAATATATAAAAAAAATATATTGTATTATGCCTATGACTAATATTGCAAGCCTGCGAAAAATATAAAAAAGTGGGCCACGGGACCAAATATTTAAAAGGCATAAAGGACATGCAGTTTTCCGGTGGATCCTCGCACGCTTGAACAACGAATTCATCATGAGTAACTCTCATAGGGTACAATGCACTTCGTTTATGATGAGGTCACCCCTCGAAATAGGCAGAAAGAAGAAACCATTGATTGTAAGATCAATGGCTCATATTCATTCTGACAAGTCAAGCCTATTTTTCAAAACTACCAAGTGCACCCCTCAGAGGAGTTAAGTTGTATTGATGGAAACCACTCTTACTGACGCAACACATGACGTCCCACTTGATAAGTGAGCCTACCAAAGGAGTGTGACTCCCTCAAAAATCACCATCCATCTACCACATCACTACCCACATCATCATACCTATCATATCACCATATGCGTCATTGTGTGCCATGTCATTATGCCATGTAGAAAATCTTGTAGATTCACAAGCTCATGCAATTTACTAAAGCACAGGATAAGAATCTACTTCTACTTTTAACCAACGGAAGCCAATAGATCGATGAAAACAATAAGAATAAGAAGAAGATAAATAAATGGCACATAACATAAGATGTATATGGGGAAAACCACTTCTCAAAACCCCACCATTTGTATTGCATATATCGGAAATACGACTGAAGATACAAAGCTTGTTCTCGCTAGAACAATTCCATACAAGTATGCTCAACTCTCTTAGCTCACAAGAAAGCTCAAGCTAAATCCTTAGCCTATTCTGAAGCTCTCAAAGCCCCTATTTCCTTTCATAATTCCTATGGATAAATAGCCCATATCAATGGGAACCTAGTGTTTCCAAAACTGCGCAATCCAAACTAGGTCTAGTTCCTGATTGCATGCATGATCTATACAACTTTGTAAATCATACAACTAATAGTACATTTTCCCTGCACTCTAGTATCAACTGGGTCTTTCTATGAACTAACATGCATGAGTGTCTCATGAGGAATTCTCCAATTAACTGTAGTAGCACTAGTGGATGCATTAGTGCACCAACTGACTGTTAGTCCTCTATTAGTTCCAATAACAATTTAGAACTAATTTAACTCAACTTAATTTAGTAAACTGAGTGATCTAATTTCCAACTCAATTTAAACTCATATTGGACCCCTAAAACTTAGGGAGAACATATACATGACTACAGAAAGACTTCCAAATCGAAATTCATAAGCTAATTAAGTTAATTAAACTTAATTAACTATTTACAAGTTTCTATGATAATAGAATCAATTTTAATTCTCAGTTTAAATCAAGGACAAAGTAAATTGGAATTTCTTGTTGTCATTTCTCAACACTCCCTATAAACAAGAAAGGGATTATCAGCTACATTGGTCCTGTCTCTATGAATCTTTAATTTACATCTTGATAATGCCTTTGTCAAAATGTCAACATCTTTCTCCTCTGTGGGAATGTACTCTAACAATATAATCCACCTCAATACACAATCTCTGTGATGATGATATCGGATATCAATATGCTTGGACTGATCATGAAAAACTGGATTTTCAAAGAGTTTGATACAACTCCGATGATCCTAGTTGTTGGGTTGTGTTATATTCTTTCCATATAGTTAATAGGGAGTTTGAGGGGTACCCGTAACCCCACTTTATGGGGTCCGGGGCAACGCCCCAGAAAATTTTGGTTTTGGACCCTATGTTAGGTTGGGCCGACCCACCTATGGTTTTGTGCATTATTTTTGCGCATGTTTTTTGGACGCGATGGTTTTCGGCCCATGGTTTTGGACGCGATGGTTTTCGGTCCATGGTATTGGATGCTTCGGCATGTATAAATATGTATTGTAACATTGAAAGGAACATAATGAAAAAATTCAAGCTGGTAGTCTCGGTTTTGAGATCCAGTGGGAAATCTCTGTGTATATGTGTTTTATGTGTTATGCTCTCGCATTTTTATTTTTCCTGTGATTTAGAATTCGTATGCAGGTAATTTCTGTACGGGGTAAAAACCTACATTTGGTATCAGAGCTGTTTTGGCTTCAAGGGGGGGACGCCTTTGTTGCTGAGGGGTTTCGCTCGGGCCTGTGGTAGACCCTGTTCAGTGGGAGATCTGCGAGAACGATTCTGGTGGTGAAAGAAGATGGCGAGCAGCGGAAAGATAGAGATTGAGAAGTTCAATGGTCAGAGTTTTGAGTTGTGGAAACTCAAGATGGAGGATCTGTTGGTGGATAAAGATCAGTGGATCGCGTAGATCCGGGTACTAAACCAACGGGAGTGACCGAAATGAAAGAATGGAAGAAGTTGGGATCGGAAGGCAAA
>APFE030068067.1:766-15453 GCA_000404065.3 Pinus taeda | reverse complement strand
TTTGTTAACCTCAAAATCGCTTGCACAAGCTTGTGAGTTAGATTCTCCCTTAACAATTTCATGAAAGCAAATACCCGATTTGATAGAAGAGGCTCTTTGACTGTTGAGAAGATTGTTCAATGTCTAGGTACTATCGTGAAATTTCAAATTCTTGTCTTTTTTTGCTATTTTACCTTTTAGAATGCTTACCTCGATCTCCAATCTTTGACATTGGTCTTCCTTTTCCATATACTTCTTCCTCATTCCTTCTTAAATCTTTCATCCTTCTTCCAATTGTTTTCTTAATTCGATAATATCTTCTTTAAGCCCGTTATCTTGTTCTTCAAATACTTGAAGTATCTCTTCATGTCGTTTGTTTGAATTTTCAAGATCAGATTTGAGAGAGATGATCTCGGCCTCAAGTCCTTGTTTTGTTATTGCTAGAATATTCATTGATTCATCATGGTCCCTGTTTTCAAATTCTTGCAACTTATTCTCAAGAATGTTAATCCTTTTCAAAGTAGAAGCAAGTTTTCTTCTAAGTTTAAGTACTTCCTCTAACCTATCCTCTTCTAAATCAGTATCTCCTTATGAAATAACAAAGGTTGTTTCATGATCATTCTCATCTTCTAACAAACCATAATTTCCTTTAGATTCATTTAAGGTCTTAGAAACAAGATGATCTATTGGCTTACCTGATGAGAAAACTTCCTTTACTTGTTTTCCTTCTCCTTCATGGATGACTAGGAGATTATCCCATGCATCCTTTGCAGTTTCATAGTGCATAATTCTCTCTAATATTGAATTAGGTACACTACAAAAGATTTCATTTAGTGCTTGATTATTCCTCTGGAGTTATTGTCATGATGGTGGAGTTTTAGTATAACTATTACAAGGTAAATGCCAAAAATCAGATCTGAGGATCATTATCCTAGACTTCATCTTTTCTTTCCAATCTTGATAATTAGCATCATCAAGTATGGTCATACATTTATTATCCATACTTCCTGTCTTGGCTTGTTCTATTACTGGTTGTCCTTGATCTATGAATGCAAATATTGCCACGACATAGGATACATTATTGTCATTGCTTTCTTGACTTGACCTCTTATTTTGTGTTGCCTTCTTCTTGTTCTTCCTTCCCATTCTCCCTGATATACTATCAAGTCGTTAAGCTTTACTGGAGAGACTTGCTCTGATACCAGTTGTTAGAAATATTAAGGGGGGGTGAATCAATATTTCATTCCTAATTCAAATTTACTTAGTTTATATTTTATATTTTCAAATTCATCTAATCTGTTATTTTATTACCAGAATGATGTGTTATAGATCTAACCAGATTCAGTAAACCATGAGCAACATTAAGTATAACAACATGTAAACCATAGAATGCAAACACATCAACACATAAGGACACAAACATTCTAGGTGGAAACCCAACGTGGGAGAAAACCACCATTGTTATCGTTTCTATCTTCTTTTCTTATTGTCAAGAAAATCATTTTACATCTTGTACTGGCGCAGACTTTTACCAATATGTAGCCTCCTATCTACAAGAGGCTACAAACTCCACAAATTATCCAGCGCTGACTAGAAGGAAACTACTACTCCCTGATCAAGTTTACCAGCTCCTACTAGAAGGAAGCTCCAACTCCCTCAACAATTTTACCAACTGCAACCAGAAGGAAGCTCCTAGTCCCTCATTGAAGGCTACTACCCTTAGCACCTATGTGGACCACATTTTAAATTTTTCATATTGGATCCACCTTTCTCAATCAACCGTCAAGAACCAAAACCTGCAGACCATACAACAATATGCTCAAATTGAATACCAAGCTACCAAACATTGAATAAGTTGAATAATTGAGTACCAAATACCAATAATTGAATACCAATTACACCTCTACAACCAATGTACTAAACCACAACCAAATCAATCCTATTAAATGTCAAATTAGCCAAGCCATAACACTATCAAGCCATGTCAAGCTAAATCCTGTCAAGATCCATATCAAACCCTAACTGACCAACATTGCCAAATGTTAACAAGGCACATTCACTGTATCAAGGAATCCTTTCATAAACCTTGTCAGATGCCAAGCCAAACTCCTTTCACTGTCAAACTGGTCAATGATGTCAAATTCCAAAGCCTATCAAGTAATAAATCATCCAAGACATAATGTTTTCAAGCCATATGATCTGTAACTGAAAACTTGAAGATTTGAATAAATTGCAAGTAAAATTTATATGTGTTTTGTGTAATGGATCAATTTAATAAACACATAAAAAAGTGATTTTAAACCAAATTTTATAGCCAAATAGAGACAAATAACCATATCTGAAAACACATAACACAAACAATGATAAAGGAGTTCACCCCTCTCTTGGGCTACATCTCCTGGTCCAGCTTCCAATGCAAGGCGTCTTTCATTAAGTGCTCAAACAACAAAATGGATGTCTCCAATGGATCCAACATTGTCAAAACCCCCCTCTAGGTTCTTTCTGCACCTCATTTGGCCAAAAATTGAGAAATTTATGCATGTTTCAAGTTTTTACCCAATTCCATAGCTAATCATCCTCCAATTCAACCCAAACCTGGCTTGAGTGCTCCAAACTCGGCACCGGCGTGTAAATCTGGCCTACAATTTTTCTCGATGGGCGAATTTGTTAAACATTTTAATTGTCCATTAACCCGCTAGTTTCGAAAATCATGGTTGCATGGGGGCCATGTGCTCAGGCGTCGGAGCTAACTGCCTGCCCCCGCTGGCTGGGCCCCCAACACGTAGTGCTCAATCATGTCGTGCCCATAAAACCCAAGCCTAGTGCCTAAAATTTCACGTTGAGGGCTTTAAATCCACGCGCCCAAATTTTCAAACTAACCCCGCTTGTGGTTGCATGGGGCAAGCCCCCCTCTACTTTTTGCTCATGGTAATGCGATGGTAATGTGACCCAGGGTTGGCTCTTTGGGTCTGTCCCCCTTTTAACTCCTCTATGCTTCCAGTTCCATTGAGGGTCATGTGACCGCGAGGTTGGTCCCTTTTCCAAACTCCGACGTCACTCCAACTATTAGCTCCTACCATAGTTATTTATGATGTGGTTGTATGCAATGTGGCTTTGTAGGACAGCTAGACCACAGGGATGGGGCTAAGGCTTTGCCCTTGGTTCCGACCCTAGTTTTGAGTGCGTGAGGACCACGGCCAGGGCTTAGCCCCTTCCCCAACCTCCAATGTGATTTGTGTTAAAATTTAAATAAGTATGCCATCCTTCTATGGTTATGAGACATGGAGTGGCACAGTGGTAAAGGCCCTGCGCTACTCGACGAAAAATATTATGTTCGATCCCTGCCAAGCTCGTTCCGGCCTAGAAATTTTTTTACACCAGTTTGAGGAGGCCACGTGGCAGCCAACCATTGGCCGACATGGCCCTCCACCATTGGTCCAAATCAGAAACACCAACAACCAATCGAAAACCATGAAATTTCAACTAATCAATGGAGGACACTTAGCGAGAAACCACTGGACCAAAATACACAATCAACCTGTCCAGTTACCTGCCTAGTCAGCGTACAAACTGCTCACTAAGCATACCTGCAACTTCAACTTTTAAATTTTGTAGTTGTTTGGCAAATCGATCAAAACACAATATCGAGAGCATACAATATCGATTTTGAGTGAAATGAGTTGCATTGGATTAAGATCACCGAGATCTATTCAATCGTTCAGATTTCGAGCTCTGTCACACACTTTTGAATTTTGAGCACTAAATTGATCCCCTAGATCACCATATCAAGTCAAACCCTTCAAAAATACATCATCATTATTATTTCAAACCTTCTCTGCATCAAATGTTATCTCTGAATGTATAACATGATCCAACTATCAACTCAATGTCAAGCCAAATATATTTATGCAACAATAACCATGTTAGGCAATATCTTCGATAAGCATCAACATCAATAAGCATTCATGAAGGCAAGAAACACATAAAGGACAACCAACATCACATAGATCAACCAAAAATCAATTCAAACAACTTTGTCACAAGAATAACACTGCAATCACAAGAATAAAGCTATTGTCACAGGAAGAACATTGGTGTAATAGGAACCTTGTCAATACTCTGTCTTATTCATTTCTCAAGCTTTTCACAAATAAACCATCATGGAACACATCTTAACCCAAAACACTTATGCCCTTATTCTCAATTAAAGTACAACATACTCAAGGAACTAGCAATGATGCCAGAAGAGCAACATCACACTCACTATCAAATATCTAAGCATAAGGACTTTTACAACAGTATCATGAATTATAATTCTAGGCAACAAAGACTTTTGTCAACTAAGATCTATCTCTACATAAGGCAACAAACACTCTGTTCATAATCATCTTGACCCTGCAAACATCATTGTTAGCATACATGATCTCTTCATTCCCACTGATCTTTGCATATTCTTGATACAATAATGAGCCATAACATATATAACTGATTGTATATCATATGTTCAATCAAAGACCCCTGCAAGTGCAAGACAAGTCATATATTTCTGCTACAACATTCTTCTAGCAATGAATTTTTGCATAAATCATTAAGGCACTTGTTTCAAAGCAATCTCAACAAGTGAATATTGGCAAATAAAATCATTTGAACCACACATATTGATCACTAAATTGTCATAGCATAAATACAATATTTTACGCTCTAACCAAATTGAACATTGAATAATAGATTCCCAACACCATAGATATAAAAATAGACTATGCCCCAACTTATTTATGCAATCCAAATCTTATAGTAATCAGTCAAATGAATCCAAAATTCCAACATTAAAGACAAGATGAATCGTCAAATTTTAGTAAACAAGGTCACACTATCCAATTTATGAGTTTGATCTGGAAATAAAACCTTCACTTCATGCAAAAACCAATGTAGGAGCAAATATATACATACAAAGGAGATTAAATAATTTTAATAAGCAACTAGAAAAACCTTCCAAGCATATTGAATTGTCCATATCAATTGCAATTATCAAATGCGTAAAGCATTAATATATGACCCAAAAAATTGCCAATCGATCTCTCAAAAGTGCACATGGATTTTAAAGGGAAAAGCTATGTGTATATCCGTAATGAGTAGATTTCTTTGATAATTAAAGTGTTGAATAAGCATGACAATGAACTCTAGAAAATTGACTATTAATCTCTATCCAATTATAGTGTGGTGATATTCAATAGTTAGCAAAAACAATTGAGTAAATCCTTCCTACGCATAGCCAGATCTGACCAGATCATACTGAAAATAGATAAGTTGTCAATGCCAAACAAAATGTACAAGAATCATCAAATATATGTGCACTTTTCAATGGTTTTGATAGGAGTAAGAGAATGAACACTGATTGGATGCATTATGACCTACGCACTCACCACATGACATACATTTACAAGATATTCAATGCACTATATAATCCTGTAGAAAAGATCTTTACAAAATACCAAATTAACTATTGATAAAAGGAACAAAGCTGCTCTCTTCACGTTTTGATCGAATTCTCCATGCTAGACTCTAGAACAAACAACAAAGAAATGCACATGTAGATCTCAACTATGCGTATTACCTAGATCAGATCAACCAAAATGCATTATTTTGATCTTCAGAACTTGATCCCTCAAATCACATTGTGCTAGTGCAAATACATTTCAAAACATGCTTCACTTCCAAACAATTGCACACCAGAACGATGAAAATCGATTTCTCTTTATTCCCTTGCTTTCCTTGTCATTACTACGAGTCAAGCTCTGGTTTTGGTTTGACTATTTCAAAAAATTTGGGTGCACGAGTTTCAAATGATAAAACAATATTAATCGTTATGCCCATTTCAACAACCATAGCCTCAACATTATTTTATTATTATTTATTTGATCCAAGTTCATTTATCTCCTCCAACCATCAATGGCCTCAATGTTTACTTTGACCATATCATCGATCCTCACAATAAAATATGGAAGTGAATTGGTCCATTATAAATATATTTTTTATGACAACGAATTGGTCCATAAATGAATAAAATAACTACCCATGATCTTTTCAATGTTTATGTTAATAACCAATTACATTATAAAATATTCTTGGACCACTATGACATTAATTAATGGATCATCGCATTAACCAACTAACCATTAGACCATAAAATATTTTCTCTCTTTAAGATCTCGCACCTTCCATTGAGGTCTTTCACTTGTTGCACCGAGAAGCACTCTACATCCTAGTATGGGGGTAGATCTCATGTAAAACGTAAACATGTAAATGTAAACATAATGTTTAACATTTTTAATATAGTGTCAACTCTATTTAAAAACCAACCTAGATCCATCTTAACCCGGATCTATCAAGCGCCGAGAAGGATCCAATCTCACAAGGTGCAAACCTCTTTTTTGAGTGCAAAACTTGAGGAAAGGTTTGCACCTCGAGAGATTTGATCCCTCTTGGTGCTTGATAGATACATGTTAAGATGGATCTAGGTTGGTATTAAACAAATTCACTTGTATATGTACTTCTCTTATGAGTTTTGTATTGTTCCTGTGCAAATATTATTTAGGTTGACATCAAGGACAACATATAGCCATAATGCCAACACTTAGAGGTACAAGGTTCTCAAATTTTGGATTAGCATGTTGAACTTAGGTGGTGATTCTAGAGCTCATGGGTGCAATACTCTCGATTGATAAGAAAGCTATAATTCCTATCAGAAGTAGGGATTCTCTCTTTCTCACGTGGCTTGTGGTCAAAGTCTTAATTTTATTAACCAATTTTGATACTAACCTTTGTTATGAAGTATATGTTGTAGGATACAATATTGCTTCTAACTATGTAATTAGGATTGAGTATATTAATGTAGTTTTAACTTTTACACTAACATTACTATTGTAATTGATAAACTTGTCTCTCTCTCCCTCTCCCCACACACACATACATTGGTAACCACCATTTCTCTTTCTCTTGCACACCATAATTTGTCTTCACTAGATATCAACTCTTTTGTTGTCATCACTTAATCTAATCACTAGTTACCTTCCATAAACTTTACAAATATAGTGGTAACTACCATTTTGTATCTCTTCTCTTTCTCAACAAAAAATATCTTCAATAGAAATCAACTCTTTTTTTCCATCACTTCATCTAATCACTAGTTATTTTATCTTCCAAAAGATCCCCTTGTTCATATGATATCATTATTGGAACAATTTGAGTCTATTTACTACAATCTCAGTGATACGTATATCCTATTTTCCACTTGATTTTTTATATACACGGACATGATACTTTGTAATCATTTAATGAGATTCGACAAGGAATAAATATATAAACATTTTGTTAGAATTATTAAACTTTAATATACCAATTATAAAAGTTTTCTATCATCAATGACTTAGTCAAAATTAGAGTTGTGAGATGTTTTATGAGATTGTAAGCTATTACACTAATATGTCGTATGATTTCTTGAATCACTTAGTCAAAATTGATATGATCAATCACTCAGAGGGCGGGATGTTGACATGGATTTGATTGTTAAAGCAATTATGGTTTGATCTACTTTAATATTTGTCAATCAAACTTTAATCATTGTTTTAGAGATCTAGTGTAACGAACTTCAAAGACAAACCCATATTTAATGGTTGGAATACCATCAATGACTTTGTCAACAACATAGATCCATCTTAAATCCATTTAAACACTAAGATGGATCCCAATTCCTTAAGTTGTGTTTCTTTAATCATTTAATTCAATGTGATGTATTAATTCCTTCATATTAATTGACATAGAAAAACCTTACACCTTAAGCAATTATATTCTATCCCTCTCACATAAATTCGAATTTAAGATGGACCCATGTTGATTTATTATTTTTATTTTTTGTCATATACATATTTACATAGTTTTTTATTTTTCTTACTACAACGGATCATAAGTAGATGTTATTTTTTCTTTTTTCATAATCAATTCTTAATCAAAAATGAATCTTTGTTGTTGTTGTTGTTGTTTTTTTTGTAGGCAAGTAAGCATCTCTACATTAACAAAAAATATGTTACATAACTTACAGTCAAAAGGTCACTATGAGGCCTGGCCTCAAGGCCCAACTGAGAAAAACTTAATGCATACCATTTGCCCCAAAAGGGGAAACTATATGGTCTTTTAAGGAAGATAGAAGTTTGATACACAGTCATAGATAATGCAAAAATCAAAAAAGGATTGGGAGAAAATCTTCTGCCATAAATTCTATAGATATGGCCATCAAAACATATGTCGTTTGGAGAACAAAGGGATGACTGTAGCAGATGAAGCAAGATAGAAAACTCATTCATGTTGCATACTTTCCCTTCCACTTGCCACTTGTTGGAGCCTACTTCACTTGACATGACACATCATCAACTTTCACATTGCCAGGAGGTTCTTCTTTTGTTGTTTCAACCACTGTGAGGCAACCATAGGTGCTACTATCTTGTGGAGGGGGCATCTCATCAATAACATTAGTGGGGGACTAGTTTGAGCTCCTCTCTTTTATGACATATCACTAACTTGGAGCCCCCTAGGCTAGTAGGCCTCTATCTTGTGCTTCATCATCTAGGATGATGGATGGAGAAGGGGGACAAGACTGATGGGTGGGAGGACGATCTTCATACCTTTCTAGGGAGCTTGAGGACGTCGAGGTTGCAGGTGTAGGTGGAAAGTTAATGCCTATGGATCTGGAGAGGCTACAGAGAGAGACTCTAATTCCATTGATGTGTGCGTTCGTCTCCTCCATATGTCTTTCATTTCTTACGCTTGCTAGCTCCATTGTCCAGAAGATGATGAGCCATCACATTATGAACCACCCAATGTCCATCCTCTAGTCTTCTACATTCCTCCACCTCTAAGGAGGCCACCCCACGCTATATGTGATCAGGGATATCAAAGTCAAATAACTCCATGTGGTCACCAATCTAAGGAATGTTGGGAGGATGCCCTTGTCCTCTACTTCCCCATCGAGCGCAACCTCTCTCTCTGACCATGGATGCAAACTGGGAGTCCAAGAATGTTGTGCAATTTTTGCTAGAAACAATAGCAAGGGGAGCAATGAAATACCTGGGGATACCCTCTTCAAAACTTTGCATGGAGGACTCTAGGGGAGAACCGCATGACAAGTATGAAAACCAAGACATGAGCATTAACAACAAAATTGAAGTGGTTAGGTGGAAGATCATAATGAAGATGCAGAGGAAATGCGTGTGACAAGCGATATTAACTTGAGAGAAAAACACTTGGAGGAGGACAATGACGCATGGGTGCCATTTGGTAGCGTCAGTCATTGCCTTAATGAGTGTTGTCTTGCTGAAATGGACAAGGCACCAATGATGAGGGAGCACCCAAATCCAGAAGAAAAGTGAATCTTTGTTATTATTATCACGTAATAAAATTAACATTTTTTAATCATATTTAATTCTAACTCATAAACATAAATTTACATTTACTTTAAAGTCCACTTGTATTTGTTTCTTTTGACTTTAATATAAGTTTTAACATAATGCTATTTAATGTTTTTTTTAATTAAACACTTTGTATTACTAATATCAAAAAGTTACATACATCTTGGAGTTTCCATGCTCTGGTTGACTTTGAGGGAGGCCAGTCCATAGATTGTACATTGTGATTTCCTTGCTTGATAAGAACATCAGAGAAACAAAAATACCATGACATATTATAATCTGTTGTTGAATGCTAGTTTTGCTATGTTAATTTCAACTTCAAATTTAAAAACAATTCCTGTCAATTGCTTCATGTGCATGGTTCTCTTACGGTGTTTTATCAAGTTTTATGTGAAATACAAGAGCAAAATAGCATGAAAAACAAGTGTTGAACAACAACAATGAAAAGTACATTAGACCAGTAATATGAACACTTACCGCAATGTTTTGATGAAGGAGTTCACCCCTCCTGGCCTACATCTCCTTGATCCATCTTCCATGGCTTGGGCCTCTGTATTAGCTCAATATGGAAAAAATGTTGTTTGCAAAGATCTATTGCTCATGGAACCTACTTCAATGTGTTTAGAATGCTCAAATCAGCTAGGAACACTTTTCCTGACCTCCATTTGGTCAAATTTTGCTCCAGTTATTAACAAAACTGCTTTCTCCTAGTAAACCTCCATTAAAACTGGAGGAACTCGAGTTAACTCCACTAAAACTATAGTTAGCGCCAATTTTGGAGGTTTGCCAAAAACACCGCCAAGTTAAACTGGAGCTTAATTAGGCACTAATTCGGAATTAGTGCAAATCTGAGCAATTATACAAAATCGTTAGCTGGCAGCATTGTCGGAGGAGGTCACATGGCGTGGTTATGCGCATTAAACCACACGGTTATCGGATAGCCGTTTAACTTTAAGGGTTGTAGTGTTCACATAGGCGACATTGAATGTCGAGTTGTGTTGGCCGTCAGTTATGCCAATGGTTGGGTTGCGGTTATGTGTAGTGATAACATGGGAGGGCTGGCCCTCCTAGCCCCCAACTACATTCACATTAAACTTTATATATGCGCAATGAACATTGGATGTTAAGAAACATTGTGTGGTGTAATGGTATGGCATGTGGTTTGTATGGTGCAGGTCCTAGGTTCAACCCCCTGGCCTGCTACAAAATTTTACTACGCGCCAATTATGCGGTCCTTTAGGGGAGGGACACGTGGCGGCCTCCGAGATTTCCACTTGTCCCCTCCTCATTAGTCCACTTCAAACCAATGAAAACACACCACATCACCCACCTACAAACCAACCACCATTTGACACTTGGTGAGCTATGATTGAGATTTGACCATCCGTTGACCCTGCCCAGTCATCTACCACGTCAATAATATGGACTACTGACTATGCAGTGATTGTACACATTTTTTTTGCAAAATTTCTTTTGTTTGGCAAAGCGGACAAAACTCATTATCTTTCTCATACGAACTCGATTTTTAGTGAAACAAGTTGTGTTGGGATCGTTTCGCCGAGATGGATGTGGTTGTGCAGGTTTCGAGCCATTCTGAGAACTTTGATTTTTGAGCTAAATATTGAGCACTTGATCATTCCTCCCCATTAGAAGCCTTTTGGACCCCAAAATATACTATCAATTGTTCAACAGGTGAGGGTAAAACTCCCTCACCTTCTCGATCTGCAACCATTTGGCTTTAGAAGGCTTTTATCCCTTGAGTCCCACTCTAAGATATTCGACATTCCCTCTCTTTGAAGTTCTGGTTCTTCTGTCAAGTATGAGATCTTGTTGTGGCTCATCAATATAATCTGGTGAGAAATCATCTATTGATGGAAACTGAACATGCTCTCCTTGATCATCGATCAAAGGAGGCTCAAACAATCTCAAATTCCCAACATTAACAACATAGTATATTTGCATATATGGAGGCAAATCAAGCTTAAATGCATTGTTACCAATATTTTCCAGAATTTTAAAAGGACCATAATGGATTGGCTTAAGCTTTTTACCTTCCCTTTAAAGTCTCTCTTTGCTAATATATAACCAAACTTCGTCTCCAACTTGAAATTTGTGATCGACACGATGTTTGTCATGCCTTGCTTTGTAGCTGCTCTGACTTCTTTCAAGTTGTTCCTGCATTACGTAACGTATCAACTGAATTTGCTCTATGAAATTCCTTGCCTTATCGATGTCGCTATGACCATTGATGGCGAAATATTTATCAAAGATGAAGTCCAATGGCGATCTTGGCAAGAACCCAAAACATGCCTTAAATGGCGATGTATTTGTGGAAGAATGCTTTGCTCTGTTGTATGCATGTTGTATGTAATGCAACTGTTCATCCCACAACTTGGGATGTTTGCTGCAATATCCTCTAAGAAGATGAATGATTGTCCTGTTGACCACCTCGGTTTGTCCATATGTTTGCGGATGAAAGGTTGTACTCTTATTCAACTTAGTGTCCATCATGTCCCACAAATTTGACCAAAAATTCTCAATAAATCGAGAATCTCGATCACTTACAATGGAAGTAGGAAGACCAAAATGAACCTAAATGTTTTGGAAGAAAATATGAGTTATTTGTTCAGTTGTAATTTGCTTTCTACATGGTGTTAGTATACACATTTTGTTGAACCTGTCTACAACTACATACAAATAATCATGACCTTTCCTTGACAATGGAGGACCTCCTACAAAATCCATTGAGATACTCTCCCATGGATGTGAAGGTATCGGAAGTGGAGTGTACAATCCTAGTTTCTTATTGCTAGGCTTACTTGTTGCACACAAAGAACATCCTCTAATAGAACAAGATACATTACGAACATGCATGGCCAATAACAATACCTTTGGAGATTCACTATTGTCTTGTCTACACCAAAGTGTCCAACAATAAATGAAGTGTGCACCTCCCTTATGATATTGTTTCTTTCTCCTTGTGGAATACATAACTTGCCCAAAATATACAACAAATTGTTATGTACATGGTAATCTAACTCTTTAATTTGGTTTCCTTTACTCAAGCTTGCATACACCTCTTGAAAGTCATTATCATATGCATATTGTTCATTGTAACTTTCATGCAAAACATAATTGTGCTTGAGTATAATAGATGAATTTACAATAGGCCTAGAAAGCATATCAGCTACCTTATTGTAGATTCCCTTTTTGTATTTGATAACCAAATGAAACTATTGTAGAAAACCCATCCATCTAAAGTGTCATGACTTCTGCAACTTTGACTGTGACTGTAAGTACTGCAATGGTTGATGGTCGGTATGGATAATGGTCTCCTTCACCATCAAGTAGTGTTTCCTTTCTTTGACACTTTGTACCAATGTGTAAAGTTCTTTGTCACAAGTGGGATAGTTAGTCACAGCTCCATTAAAAATTTCAAAATGAAATGAAATGGGCTTACCATGTTGCATAAGAACTACTCCCATGGCGTAATCACTAGCATTCGTTTGAATCTCAAATGGCTGTCTAAAATTCGGAAGAGCCAATACCGGTGTTGAACTAATCTTTTGTTTTAAAGCATCAAATGCTTTCTATGGTACATCTCCCTAATGGAAGACTTTCTTGACATTAGTCAATGCATGTAGTGGAGCTGCAATGGAAGAAAAATTAGCAATAAATTTTCTCCAATATTGTGTTGACCCAAGAAAGCTTATTACCTCTGTAACTATATTTGTCTCGGGCCAATTTAGAATGACCTCCACCTTAGAGGGGTGGATCTTTAGCTCACTCCTCCAACAGTGTGTCCCAAATACACTAAATAAATCTTGCCAAATTCGCACTTCGAAATCTTTAAAAACAACTGTTCTTTTCTCAAGACATCAAGTACTTTGTTCAAATGCATGACATGTTCATCTCTGAATTTGTTGAATATGAGAATATCATCTAAGTAAACAATGACAAAGTCATCTAGAAATGGTCTCAATACATCCTTCATAACTCATGAAAGTAATTGGATCATTTGTAAGACCGAAAGGCATAACAAGCCACTCAAACTATCCTTGTTTAGTTTTAAACACGATTTTCCAAATGTCCTCTTCAGATGTTCTAACTTGATGATAGCCAATTTGTAGGTCTAACTTAGTGAAATACTTTACATACCTGATCCAGATTTAAACAGGGACACAATAAAATACAGAGATAACCATATACACAAAGATGCAGCAGAAATAATACTTCATTTCATTAATGGAAAATACTGAAATATGCTTACAACCAGAAATGGAAATAAACCAGCTAGGGCGATGGTAGCTTATCTCTGAGAAGAGATGTGCGGCTACATGCCTCTGAACTGTGTTACAATGAGACTCGAAGGCCTATTTATTGTTGAGAAACAATGGAAAACCCTTCACATTCCAAAACCTAACCCTAGAAGATGAAACGCCAAATTGTGGGCCCCGTTTTTGTGTAAGTTGGTACATCAACTTCCCGGGGTCGCGAATTGGTCGTATTATCTCTGTTTGACGCGCATGATAGCCCGTTGGAAAGATCTCACCGAGGACTACGATAGAAAAGATGATTTTTAGATAGAAAATCGTTGGCGGTAGATTTCCCAAAAAACGTCGTTTAGGGCCTCAAAACAGCTCCGGAAGTTTAGGACCCGAAAAATCTGCTAAAAATAGTAAACTATGCTATAATTAAGGAAACTGAAAAAACTGAAAGAAGCATTAGAGGGGATCCAAGTGGAATTAACGGGTGGCCACCAATATCCACCTGGATCATTCCTCCCCACTTAGGAAGCAATGGTCCCCATTGTGTTGAGTTCCTCCCTAAGATGAAGAAGCTTCTGCTGAGCTGGGTCGCTGGTGAGTTGTTCTACAATCTCTGATGTGTCCAGAAATGGTGGGAAGCATGGTCGACGATGATCCACATTGAACACTCAGTGCAAGCGAAGGAATGGAGGAATGATGTGCTTCAAAGCATTGTTGCCCATAGCCTTGGTACTGGTGTAAGGACCATGTCGGAGTGGCGCTTCTGATGGGCTCTTGTAAGGCATTCTTTCTGGAGATGTAACCAAACTTTGTCGCCCACCTGAAACTTATGTGGTACCCCTGTGGGTGAGGAGAAGTTGTTCCTGTGTTCTGTCATGACCGTATCCCTTTGCTGCTACTACTGTTGCGTGGAGGAACCCTTTGCGGGGGTCATGGATGTAGCAACGATCTTCCCCTTACTTTGGGAGCGAACCAGACA
>APFE030068064.1:64041-105799 GCA_000404065.3 Pinus taeda | reverse complement strand
TGCGAACTTATAACAAGCATAGTTTTTCGTTTCAAGCTTGTGTAAACATGAAACTGAATCCAAGCAGAGTTCTCCATGGTTCAAGCTTGTGTAAAAATGAACCTATACCCGAGTCATCTTTAAGCTCTTTTCTAACTCGTAAAATATGAAAAGATTGCCGAGTACCTTTTCCCTTTTTGACTCGTTAAAGAAAATAAAAATGGAGGTCTTCTTTCAGCTCTTTTCTGACTGTTTAAAGAGGAAAAGATTGCCGAGTTATTCCTCTTGGCTCATTAAACGTTACTAAGGGGCGGTCGTTTTAAGTTCTTTCATCGACCGTTAAAACATAAAAAGATTACCGGGTTTTTGTCATTTCAAACTCGTTAATGGTTAGGAAACGACGTGGTTTTGATCGTTTTTTTACTTTTTTAGGTCGAAATCACTATTTATGAAAAAGTACTCCTCAATCGTAATGGTCGGGCAGTTCTTTCGGGCATTATTTTATACTTTTTCGGGCCCGAGAGACACAACTTTATGAAAATGGACACCCCTGGAGTTTCCTTTTCTGCTATCTTTTCAAACTCTCTAAACATGAAAAGGCGCCGAGTTCTTCCTTTGTCAGACTCATTAAAACCTGATGACATCGGATTTTGTCGAAATGACACACCACAAGCATATGCTATTCCCATCAATCTTGTTAAAAATAATTGGGGTACCCGCCAGAAATGGTGGGGGAAAAGAAAATTTTGGGAACCATAATTATTGTCATGTCGACAGTATGTCGCTCTTGAACATGGCACTTCTTTGCTTTCGTGTCGGGGTGGGGATATCTCATCTCATTTTTCACTTGCCTCCATGGGTTTGGGTAATCCTATTTGACCTCTCATCTGCTCACTGCCTCGTCATCATGACCTCTGATCCATTGATGTCAAATACTGCTAATTCCACTGTCGTGCCGCCAATATGTTCAAGAGAAGTTGACCTCTGAAAAGAAACAACCTTCGTTTGATAGTTCATACAATCTTAATTCACAACATTATCTCTCTGTCTCATGTCGATGATGTGGGAAACACTATGGCCCACCTTCGATCAAGGTCACTTCCTATCGACTTCAGCTCATTATCCAGGAAGCTGATCTAGAGACTCCCTGCTGGTGCCTTAGACCCTGCATGCCTCAATGGCAGGTTCTTCGTGTTCGACGTGAGGTTTTCATCATTGGCCTCCGATCGAATTATTCTACAGGTGTTCGACTTCGAATCACTAATTCACACGCCGTAGATTGTACCTATAGTACCTTGAGGGCCATTGTCATTATTGGTGGTACCTCTCGCATCTGTTAACAGTTCCCAATATTGACTGGTAATCAGACGATGTTCATGCATGTTTGACTTCAGCTCACATGTTCACATGCTTGAACTTGTACTTCTGTCCGGGTCGAGATGGAGCGCAAGACCCTGGATTGTGTCTGTTGTAATCCAGGCGTGATTCTTGATACATGACTCATTTACTGGATGCCTGCGACCATACCTGAGTCAATTCATTGATCCTAACCAGATGGCTGTGTCCATGCTACGGATCTAGATTATCATGTACTCTCTTATGGATGGCTGTGACCATACCATGTACATCATGTATTTGAGCTATCAATTGTATCTCTCAATGCATATTCTCGGTAGCAGCTATATGTGTTCTTGTAAAGCATTTCACCCCTCTCTCTCTCGGGCCTCATGCTTTAGGGGGCATCTGTTACACAGCAATTTGTCACCATTGGTCACCGTCCCTGTTACCCCTGTTTTCGTACATTGGAGGATACATTCCGAGACCTGTGAGCAGTGACATAGCCTAAAAACACTTGCATTATGTTCCCCTGAGTATGTACCTCATGTTCCCTGAAGACACCTTCTGCAAGTTATCCCTGAAAAGTGCCTTTTTCCATTGGCGCAGGTACACAGTGTCTTATCCGCGCCAATCACTGAGATCCTCAAAAAGGGGCGCGCCCATTGGCGCTCTGTCCTAGAACAACACTCGCGCCAACGAAGTTTGGTAATGATTTTTGGCAAACGCGCACCCATATGTTTTTTCCTTTCAGATCATGAAGTCTTTTGAGGGAAAAAATCATCTGATAGAGGTCGAGAGTCATCATCTATCCTTGACATCTATCCTCAGTAGCTTTTTGGAGATAATGTCGATCCACAATGGGCGTCCTGGTGCATTGAATCTTCCTCCCTTCTCCATTTATAAAAGTTTGTCCTCATGCATTAGACAAGCTAGTAGAAGGAGTTCTGGAGTTAGGGGAGTTCTGAGTAATGCTAGTTGTGATTATGCTTGTCTGGAGTGATAGTAAGAGTCTTGAAGCATAGGGAGGTTATGCTGTCGGAATCCTGAGAGAGAGAAGGTCTATTGCAAGGCATACATAGCTGCTCGCCCAGCCAGAGAATAGGTTCAACGTCAGAACCTTGGTTGTATCTTTCTCTACCTATTACTCATTAATAGACGACTATCATTATGGTTCCACTCATGTGTCTTTATTATGATGGTTGAGTTGTATCCTTTATGACTGATACATAGTTTCATTTCCTAGATTTTATGCTTGTATTTGTCTTGTTCTTTGCATGTGCAGGTGTCGGTTCATGGAGATCGTGAGGATTGTGACCAGCTGAAGCAAAAGAACGGAAGTGACGACCCTTCTATGAATATAAGCGTTGGATTCGAGGTAGGCTCTCATCTTGGCCTTTATTTTGCAATTAGGAACTTGCATGTTAGCATTGTTTGATTGTTGCTAGACCTCAGTTAGGCTAGTGGGATTTCCTCTGTCTGCAGAGGGGATTTACCTATTCAACAGTCTCCCGTACAAAGTTTGCGTGGATATCGAACTTTGTGAGGCTTGAGAGATAATTTCTCATTAGATGTTGCATTCAAAGAAATGGTTGCTTTGTTTCCCCTCTGCTGAATTTCCTTCTTCTTCTTCTTCTTCCCTTTCTTCTTCTTCTCAGCCACCTGGTTACTAGTACCAATACTTTCACCAGGCGAAGAGGAAGAAGGGGAGGAAGAAACAATCGATGAAGAAGGCAAAGGGTCAACTTTAGGATCAATTGGAGGTTGATTTTGTCCAGTTGGAGGTGTACTTTATTGTAGAGAAATCACGACATTTTGAACCAAGGAGGTTGAAAACAACCATATTGGCGAGCCAATGGTAAATCCCGGAAGGGAAAATGTAGCCGTATATGGAGCACCAATATTTCCAAGTGGAGGAAAAGGACTAGGATTCCCATCAAAAGGAATTCCTTGATTGGTGGACTCTAGATTTGTCGCCATATGTTTCAACCTAAGATCAATTAAGGAGTGAATGTGGAGGATGCTATCTACAGTCAATTAATTTTTACGACACTGGAACACAACTTCGCTTTTTGATTTTTAAAGAGTCGAGAAAAAACAAAAGATGACTCTAGTCACCTTCGATGTTTAATGAGCCTGAAAGGACAAGTGCTCAGATGATACTTTTACTTTTAAAGAGTTGAAAAGGAACCAAAGTGACTGCTCTGGAGATTCTAGACAAGAGGGTTTACCAGACAAATCACAAAACTGCAATATACACCTTGGTGATAAATGCAAGAGAAATGACCAAGGACTTTATGTACAACAGTCAATCTTCTTAAATGTTCTGTTCAGTGTGTTGCGATCGGTAAGGTGGCAGACTCAGCTTCCTAGGGATAAAGGATTTCAACCTATTGGGGTCTCCCACCATATACTCGATGGTACAAGGAGCACAAGTCTGTACTAGTACTTATTGAATCAGAGAGGAGGAATCACCCAACCTCAATGAATATGATAGCCACTATGTTTTAAGACGCCGGAACACATCTCTAGCCTAGACCTCTAGATGCTTTCATTAAGTTCCAATGCATTATTACGTTAATTGATGTAGATTTTAGGTTGATCTTGCTTAAAATTTTCCTTTGAGGGTTCACCATGAGATGTTTTTCAAAATTCCTAAGAATGCAACTAGAATGAGAAGCACTCTTTCCATTTGTTTTCAACAATGAAAATCCTAGCTATGAGGGATAGAGCATACAAGTACTTCTTGAACAAACAACAAAGAGCACAAACTAATGCAATTCCCTAAACCATTCCTTTTGAACACACAAACTCAAACTCTAAAATGCAATTGCATGTATTTCTTTTCCTTTTTAGTTCCTCTTAATGTGAATGATGCCATAAGAAAAACTTATGAACAAATGATTTAGAAACTCTTTTCACAAAAAATGTCGATTTATGACAATTTCTCTTAAAGGGAAAGGAAGGTTGAATGACACTTTCAACTTTTAAAGAAATGGAGATTTTTGACACTTTAAATGAAAATATGAATCAAATGCACAAATAGATTAACCGATTATTTGTGAAGGAAGACTTTACGACACTTTGTTTTTGACAAAACAATCGATCGAAACTACTTTTTGGCAATGGACTGAAAATGATAAAACAAATACATAAAAAAATACATAAAAAAACATTCAACAATCCAGTCTAAATCGGGTCGAAATAAGGAAACGAAGACTGTTTTCAGAGACAAGACCTTATTTACATCCAATAACCAATTCAAACTGCTGAAAAGTGACAAAAGTGTTTAGTTCCTAGATGGGAAAACTGACCCTAAAGGGATCAGCACAGGCCATAGTTAGAGACAGTGTGCTAAATCGCACTAAGTCTATGCAAAAGGTGCACTGCAGCACATTGTGTCAGTCACAGAGGTGCACTAATTATAGTAAGACAATTTTATGCTCAAAATTGACTCAATTTTCAGTGAATTAGACTTGAATTCAATAAATGACAGAAGGTACAGTGTAGAACTTCTTCTACAAATCAGCTAGCTCTGATACCAAGTAGAAATTTTGAATAATATAACACTTATTCAAAGAGATTATCCTAATTATACACTATTTGCGGAATGCATTCATAATACATAACCTCCTCTACTATTGATCATCAATTTGCGGAATTAAGAAACAATCGCATGCGGACATTGAAACATCAATCACACATATCAACACAGTATGTACTGGGGAAAGCATACAGCTGAAAACCCCCAACTATCTGTATATTATGATGATAGAGAACATGTAATGATACATAGTACAATACTTCTCATAAGTACTCAGTACTATCTCCACCTACTACACACAAACTAACTCAGATCTGAACAAGTCACAGGTTCAAATCTCCTCCGCTGTCTGCCTGCCTCTACTGCGCAATCCTGCATGAGAATTGAATTGATCCAAGCTCGAATTCCCTTGGTTTGCACTACAAAATCCTCATTGGCAATCTCAATCAATGATTGTGCAAATCTCATGCACCACTGTAGTTACAACTGATAGTAGTCTGCCCTTTCACTCACCTCTAACACTTGTCTCCACTGAACTGTCCATGCACTAAGTTAACTGATGTATTCTTTAGTTGATTTATGAGTTAATAATTAGTGAATTAATTAATAATTAATTCACACCACTCATCACTAGTGTATTTGTCAGTTAGACTAAATACAACTAGTTCAACTAAGTCAAACTGAACACAACTCCATCAACTCCTCAATCAACTCCACCAAACTCAATCACTTGAGTTCTAACTGAAGTCCATCATGCAATAGCTCAACTAACCCATAGGAAAAGCGTATTTCCTTCTAGCAGTTGCATGTGCCACATCTGTAGCTCGAACTGAAGTGTTGCAAGAGGATAAGATAATGTTTATAGTCCAAATATTATTAAGAGCTAATAATATTCGATTGTTCTATTTTTAGATTGGTAGTCTAAAAATAGACTCCGCCCATATGTCTAAAAATAGAGGTCCATCTATTTTTACCAACATGACCAATCATGCACAAATAGCATCTTGCAACTCATAGAACATGATCCATATGTCTAAAAATAGACATAGTCTAAAAATAGACTTTGCGCCAAAAATAGCCTGTGGGACCACTTAGTGAAGGTGACTTCTTTTCACTAAGCTCCATCATCTTGTTGCATTCTCAACATACAGTACGTCAAAGTGTTTTAAGAGATTGATAAGATACTATAAGGGATAGGATCATTCCCTAGTGTGAGTAACCATTTTGTTTTGGGAAGATTTAGTGTTTCTTTAAACGCCTGACCCTCCAGACCTAGTAGCTAGTCTAGAAACTACAGACAAAGTAATTCATTGCTTTTCCTATAATTAACAGATAAGAGAAGGAAGAAAAGAAACCAACCTACAACTTTCGCTCGATCCCTCTCCCCTTTGACCAATTTTTCCACTCCTTTCCATACTTAACTCGCTTGGAAAGTACCTACACACAAGCCGAGACAGAAACCCATCAAAGCATACAATAATGATCTATTAACTAAACATATCATAGAATCCAGGATACGATATACATCATATAAACAAATGAATGGAAAAATCTTAGAATTCTTTATTAATATAAGGAAAGATTACAACCCATGAAGATTCATGCTCAATTTAGTGTCATCCTTCCAGCTTCGAACCCTTCTCTCCTCATGAAGCAACAATTTGACATCATTACAATACTCTTACTAATCTCATTCAAACAACATTTCTTTAGCTCAAGAAATTCCAACCCAGACCAGCCTTTGAATGCTTGGTCAATTTATAGGTAAATGGAGGAGGTTAAGCCATTAATGGCCTTCATGAATGCTCTGCTAAATTTAGGAAGTGGTTCCATGGAGGAAGGGATAATGGATTGAGGTTCATTCATCCTCTTCCCCATCCAAACGCGAGCTCAATCAACCTGGAAACTTCCAGAAGTATCCATTGATGAGGAATCCAATGGATTCATTTAAAAAATTCAATGAATCTCTCTTAGCGTAGGTGAAACAAAGGCTAAGTGCATTGCAGCGCACCCAGTCAATGTAGTTTCTGTATTGCAATGCAACTTGATAGAAGGCTACATGTGTTGATCTCCTTAGGGGCATTTTTTGGATGAATGGTGTCATGGAAACTCTTGGGAGGTAGGCATGGTGTAGGTTGACCTCATTAGAGAATGAAAACAATTGAATTAGGGCTTGATGGAACCTAATAAGATGGATCTGGAAGTCGGGATTAATGTGCCCAAATAGACCTGTAACATTTATGGGGAAGAAGTTGTGGTTCCCATTGACCACATTGTCTCTAGCCTAAGAATTGCAGCTTTTACAAATATGGCAGACCCCGGCATAATGGAAGAGAGGATGTCACAGTTACTTTCTATAGAAAAAGACATGTTTGTAGTAGGATTTCATCAACAAGTACACAAATCAAGAGAAAATGCTTGGTATGATAGGAACATTAAGCAAAATAAGTTTCAAATAGGAGACCTTGTTCTCCTCTACGAAAATAAGTTTTTGAAACTCCCGAGGAATTTCAAAACACATTGGTTAGGCCCATATTTTATTAAGTATACTATTGATGGAGGCACAATGCAGTTAGTGAAGTCAAATGGAGAATTAATTTAAGGAAAAGTAAATGGAAATAGGTTGATGTTGTACAAGGAATACCATGCCCCTACAAATTATCTCTAAATAAGAAAGGAAGAAAGTCTTAGTGTCACATGCAGTTGGAAGTGGGCATTGAACTATAAACTCTATTGGAGAAAGAACTTCGATGAAGAAAGTACTTCGCTATAGTCAAGAATATGTCAAATATCGCAAGAAGTCACGATGTGAGACAGAGGTGTGCTACAATAGGGGACATGTCGAAGTTTTCCAGAAAAGTAAAAATATGACTGTATAAAGGGAAAATATAAGCATGAAATTTCATTTAAGATGATAGGTGAGTAGAATTTAAGAATAGATATGAATTTAGTGATGAAATCAAAACAAAATCAGGAAAAAATCAAATCTAATGATGAGGTTCAAAGGCCAGAATTATTATAAAAAGTGGACTCCCGCTTAGATTAAGAAATTTTCTAAATCGAGAGCTTGAGTGATTAATAAAGTGAAAATGTTTTAGGAGACTCTGCTGTGTATGTCGACTGAGCAATCTTGGGAGGAGATTGTGTAGAATTTTCGTGAGCAGGGATTGTCTAGAGTCATGGAAGTCATAGATATGTCCACACCAATTGTTGAAACACCCACAGTAGCATCATCCATAGTAGCATCATCACGACCATAGAAGCCGCAGACATCACCAAGGTAGAAGCAAACCAGGGAGGAAAGGACCAAGAAAAAGTAGGATAAGAAGCCTACCAAACCTCTAAAACCTCAGAAGAAACCTCAGCAGGTCGATATTGAAGAAGAAGTAGAAGAAACACAGGCAAGAAAAGGTGGCAAAGTGTTTATCTCTCCTCTACCATCATACATCACTCTAAGGAATCCAAATGCTAAACCATCAAAAGATGCAAAATATACAAAGTACAGGACATTCACACCATTATTGCTGGAGGATGTGTCATTTGAAGGAGATATTTTAGGAAACATTCCACAATTGAAATTCATAGAAAATGATTTTAATGACTGGATGAAGTACCCACAACTCACATTAGACCAGTACTTGTAGTGATTCCACTACCCAGACATTGAAGTGATGAGATTGGAGCCATAATGATGGGAAAACGGGTTGATGTAGTTAGGACAGCTCAACACGTTGAATGTGTCGCACTTCAGTAGAAGTTCAGGAAACACAGCATGTGTGTGAAAATTGTTGGCGTTAATACATAATGGAAACCTATGGATAGGAAATAAAATACCCATAGACCAAATGTTGATCTCGAGCATCACAAAGTTACCATACCAAGGGCGGAACCTCGTAGAGGAGTTCATGGGGAAGGATCAGGAGAACACCTTGGCAGAAAATATTAAGAAGAAGTACAGTTTGGTCAAAGGAAAAAGGAGCTACGACATAAACTCAATCAAAGACCAAGTAGTCCACTTCACGACACATATTTTGGCCAAAAAAATTATGAGGAACTATCGCACAAATGAAGTTCCTGCATCGATGGTGTCTTTAGCCACGCAGTATGAAAATGGAGTCTAGTATAACTGGGCTGCATATTTGTGCATGGAATTGATCGACAATTGTCGTGAGGTCCAGGAAAAAGGTACATATTTTCACTACACCTGGTTAATATTGATCATTTCTATTTTGGCATGGAAGGAGCTAAAGGATATGCAGTTTCCTTCGAGAGAAGCAAATGTATGTGAGGCCAGGAGGTATGCTTCATTGTGGCATACCACTCAACCATCATGTGTGTAAGAAAATATAATATTTTTATATTATATGAGATGGATCTACACATGCTCATAAACAAGCACTTGTTCCTCTCGCCAAGTTTGTACAAATAATATAGCCTTGTGGCAAGGTTCAAGGTGATTTTCCATAAAGCGCAAATACAAGCGCACAAAGACACAAAGAAAAAATGGCATTTATTACCATACATGGTCAAAGAGGATGATTTGGCAACATTAGTATAGAAATGGCCCATAGAATGGATGACTATGCTGGAGGAAGTAGGAGAAAATGCCACAGAAGAAGAAGAACTAGACACTTGACACCATGGCGAAGCTAGTGAAAGGATAAAGAATGGGAATTAGAAGAAGAGAAAGAGGAAAAGGAAGAAGAACATTATGAAGAAGAATGCCATGATGAAGAACATCATGAAGAGGAGCCTTAAGGAGATGGAGATAAAACTAAGAAAATAGAGAAGGCAAAAATAGAGAATTTTGTAGCGGAGAAAAGGAAGATATAGAGTGGAGATTTGCGGAGCAACAAAACGAAATAGAAAGTAGATAAATCCAAGGACTCACTGCCTCTAGTCCTTACTGATGGGGACCTAGATGAGATTGGCGAGAAATTTTAGGAAGTCACTGCCCAATCATGGAGAAAGATAGAGGATCGCTACAACGCACTCATCACTGGTGTTGAGCAGATATAGAAGAGCTAAAATTACTGATGAAAGCATCCAAAGAACCGGTGCATCTAACTCAAATAGCACATATAACTCAAGGAATCTGACCACAAAGGCTGATAGAAATGACGTTTGGGATGAGAATTATGTACATAAATGTCGGAGCTCTATAGTTCAACTCCACTGAGGTGAAGAAGGATGTGAAGAATTGGGATCATGTCAAGATGAATATGGCAGCGCTATCTGTTTTGGTGTTACATTAGTTGCACCAAGTCGTCATAAATGAGTTAAAGGAACATGAATAACATACTTCAAGGCTAAATATAGAAATAGAACAAGAACGATTTATTAAGGAATTTAGACTTCTGTGATCCATAACATTGTTTAGAGAATTTTTGGCGAAATCACATAAATATTCTTTTGTCGACACGTTTCGAACCAACCAGTGTGGTTCATCGTCAGGACAAGTTGAAGAACCCATCCAGCCCAGCTTGTTAAATAGTGTGTGTAGAGACTCCAACGGCTAAATTTCCAACGGCTAATTTTGACCTAATGCCCCGAGTCAAACCAAAAATATTCTTGTTAAATTTAATTATTATTATTCTAAGGAATTAGTTAAATTAGGTACATTATATAATAAAATAAAATAATATCATAGGTACATCTTATACTTAATTAAATAATAATTTTATTTTTTATTTTTCATTTAAAACCAATGGTCCAATTGAAATTAAATTAATAAATTTTTTAATTCATTTAATTTAATATTAATTGATCTATATTTATATATTAATCTATTATTCCAATACTATTATAAACAAGTAATATTCTTGATATATAAAAAATTCTTTACTATTATTCTTAGAAGTTAGTAAAATTTTAGGTGAATTAATTTTTATTTTTATTTATCAAGGTCCATTTAAAATTAAATTCATAAGTTATATCCTCTATCTAATATAATTTTATAAGTAATTTATATTTTTTAGTAATCTATATCTATTTAATAATTTATTATTCCAATAATATTATTAAAATAACCCATGTAATTGGGTAAATATATTATTACATATAAGGCCAAAAATTATATATGAAAATAGGTAAGGATACTAATATAATGTTATAGGATAATAATTATTATTTCAATTCTAAAGGTTAAATATATAAACATATATGATTGAAATTTATGAAACCAAATTTAACTATTTCATGAATATTATTAGCCTAATTTTAATATTTATGTTTAAATGTAACCCAATAATAACCTAAAGGAAATAAGGTTAATACATTTATGGCCCGAAATTAACTAATAACCTATTAATAACTAATACACCGCATAATAATAGGACAAACCATACAAATAATATAGGGAAGCTAGGACTAAAGGGGAAAAAACAACCCAGGAAAAAAGGGGACCAACCCCCGAAACCAATTCTTAAGGAGAGGAAAAACCCTAAGCCCTAATAAAGGGGGCGACTGAGGAGGCTAGGAAGATAGGGCTGCGACCCAACAACTGCTAATCTTCCAGCCATCATCTCTATTAAGATTATTTGGCCTTTTCTCAATTTCCAGGACCTCTCTAATTTAGAGAGGCCCTGGAAATTGAGAAAAGGCAAAATAATATTAATAGAGATGATGGCTGGAAGATTAGCAGTTGTTGGGTCCTAGCCCTGTCTTCCTAGCCTCCTCAGTCCCCCCTTTATTAGGGCTTAGCGTTTTTCCTCTCCTTAAGAATTGGTTTCGGGGGTTGGTCCCCTTTTTTCTAGGGTTGTTTTTTCCCCTTTAGTCCTAGCTTCCCTATATTATTTGTATGGTTTGTCCTATTATTATGCGGTGTATTAGTTATTAATAGGTTATTAGTTAATTTCGGGCCATAAATGTATTAACCTTATTTCCTTTAGGTTATTATTGGGTTACATTTAAACATAACTAGCATTTGCACCAAATGTTGCAAAGGAAACGCCGTAAGGCATAAATTGAATTACGCAAATACAACAAAAAAATACTTTGATAAAGAATAAAAATATATGGAATGCTCACATCAATGTCCCATTAACTGGAACAACTTAGCAGACATATCTATCAACATTAGGATTACACAGAATGATCAGGAAATTTCTCATATACAAACAACACCTTCCACAACAAGTAGACATATCTATCAACATTAGAATTACACACCATGATCAGGAAATTTCCCATATACAAACAACACCTTCCACAAAAACCTTTTCTCACATCCACATTTTAAAAAATGCCTTGGAATGTAATGCAGGGCATCTTGCCACACTTGGACAATATTTAACCAATGCTCGCTTTTATTACGCTCAAATGCCTGAGCATTTTGGCACCTCTTTCTATAATAGCCAAACATAAACCATCTACTGTTGTAAAACTAAGATCCAAAATTTTCATATTAGTACAGAGACTCATTGAAAAGAAGGGATGTATAGTGAAGGAAATAAGAATAGGAGCAGTAGGAAAGATTGGCGATATGAAGAACAAACCACCTTATCCCATGCTCCCACTCCTCCAAATTTTAATCCACATAATACGTGCCTTGTCTTCTCAAAACAAACTAGGAAAAGAGGCCTTCTCCAATGAAACATGATAAGTTGGTGGCATATGGAAGAAGAACATAGATGAAGAGAGATGTGATATGTTATATGATGTAGATGTTGTCTAGTTTGGAACTGTTCCTTGGCAACATAAATTATTGCATAAAAAAATAGGTGATAAACTAATTTAACTTTATAAGAGGCTTACCTAGGCCTACATGAATGGAGACCCTCAATTTCATGAGGTATGTGCCCTATGAGCATATTATATGATAGGGCTAGTTGTAGAACATTTCCCAAGAGTTGCATTTATACTACTCAATAATTGGTTCAGAGCACGATTTAATTTTTCTAGTTGTTGGAGGTGGCCAATGGATTTTGAGATTATTCCAAAGAGATTATAATTATTATGTTTAAATATTTATTATTTTTATGATGAAATTGAGATTGATATGTTTAATTTAGAAGGGATTGTATAATTAGGCATTTCTGATCTGGAGAAATCTATGCTCTCAGTTGTGCTTAGTAGTTCACCTCTCATACCTCTCCAAGCACTTATAATGCTTAACTTTGAAGGAAGCACATCAAAACAAATGCTAAGTATTAATTGCTAAAACTAAATTGCAAAGAGTTTTTTCTAGCGACAAACCTCTCAACGGCCATTTTGCTGACATAAGGAAGCAATTTGTAGTGGCTAACCTTCTAGGCCAGTTATAATGTTGTCTAACATATTACAAAAGGCAACTTTAGAAGGATACATAGTATTAATTTCCTAGCTAAACAGTATAAAAGTTGGTAAATTTATGTTTGTAAAAGTTGACATACATTGCAAACCCAAGACAGATTAGTTTGTGTTAATGCCAAATGTAAAATCTACTTGCAAGTGCAAAGGCTACAAATGAATTCTACCAAATAATTTATTCTAAGAAAAAAATATTATACTGTCAATTATGTTTAATATTCCTTATTCTAGTTGTGCTCCCTAATTGACAAAGACATTAACTTCCTTATTTAGGTTTCTCTTGACGTGGAAGAATTCAATATGATCACATTTGTCCATAGCTAGCATTATTCGATGTAGATCTGTGCAGAGTAACTACTCATTATTTACTTGAAGTTTAATCACTTGTTGGATGACTATCATAGAGTCTCCAAAAAGTGATAATTGGTGAAGACTTCTAGACGAAGCCATTTTCAAAACCCTCCAAAGCACAAGAAATTCAACTTGATTATTTGTTGAGATTTTTAGCACCTAGAAAAATTGAATCACTCTTTCTTCTTGGGGGCCAAATGATATGGATAATGTTACATGATATGTATATGAGGTAAATATATAGGGTATATTGTGCATTATCAAACTCATTAATATATATGGTCATGCCACATAGTGTGACAAATGAGAAGAAAATGATCCTTTGGGAACTAATAAGGATGTTGGCAACCAAAGAGAGGTTGAACTTTAACAACAACTAAGGTGAAGAGATATTAAATTATAATTCCATATTTAAAATATAATTTTAATGCTATATTTGCTAACAAACTAAATTGCATGATAATTAACAATAAACTATATTCAAATGTATGTAGAGATGGATGGTATGAAAGATCTTTCAAAGAAATTTGAATATTTTCTTCTTTTTTTTAAGAATGCGTTTGTAGGTAATTTTTGTACAGGGTTAAAACCTACAGTTTTCTATTAATCAAGGAATTAGGGCATGGAGATATGAGATGCCTGAGTAACTAGTGTTTTGAGGGCAACAACTTTCTACTCATAGTGATGTTGGGATTAGTCAAGAAGGTAGATGTATGTATGAGTCTTCTTTCTGTAAATGTGATGTGTAAGGGAAAAAACGACATGGAGGAGGGAAAGGGAATTATTCTTCTCTTGGATTTCCATGGTAAATTGGATGTGAGGATAGTTATTAAGATGGGTAAGGAAAGAGTCCAAAGCAAGGTGGTCTTTTCATATTGTTACATATTTAAGAGGTTGACCACAACTAGAGATGGAGAGGAGCCCATGAAAGTTTCTTTAGTTTGTTCATAGCAACCTCCTTTGAAAGAGAAAAAGGGAAAGCAGATAAAGGCAATTCCTCCATTGTCATGGACACACTAGCCCATGAATCTAAACTTCTTAATCCTCTTTTCACCATCACCTTATAAAACCCTCTCCAAAGCCACATTACCTTTATCACCTTCACGATTACAAAAGCCATTAAATTCTTCTCCATTAACCATTCTTTCCAAAAACATCTTGTCACCCACAATCCCTAGATCCCTATAATATCTAGGCAACCTAGATTACACAATAAACATATCGCTCTGGCCCACAGTGAGTACTATTGTAACCCCCACCCATGCTCTTACTAAGTTCCTTACCAACAAACTCCAAACCTTTGTTGGTTAACCCATCCCTTTATTAAAGATTCTGCAAATTTCATCTAAAAACAAACCTTTTCATCTCAATGATAATGATGTAATGGTTAGTTTTGATGTGGTATCTTTATTTACCAAAATTCTTGCCCTTAGGGCCCTTAGCGTTACATTTTATCTTGTGGATCAAGAAACCCTTAACCTCATCAATCCTTTGTATTTCCTTCACTTTTCTCTCTTTCAAAGGAGTATGCTATGAACAAATTGAAGGAACCACCATGGGGTCCTTTCTTTCCTTGGTGGTGTCCAACCTCTTTATGGTTTGATGGTGAGGTCCAAGTTTGTACTATTAAATGAAATGTTTTAGTTTCTCAAAATTCTTTTAAACTACTATAATTTGTCAAAGGCATGAAATCTAACTTAAACTCTTGCCATGTTAGTTATCAAGTATACATGAGGCCATTTTTCATTTCAATTTGTTTCTATTTCAAAAGTGAAAACTATCCATTATTCTATATGCGAGGTCGTAAGCTGTGTCTTTAGTGAGCTACTTTAAAACCTCAAGTCCTTTGTTATTTGTTGTTGGACTTGTCAATCAATTTGCTTTTATTTTTAAGTCCAACCCCAAATGGTCCATTTCCAAATTGAAGAATATTGTATTTGTTCCTTACTATGATGAAACGTCTAAGAGTATCCGTAATTATTTCTCTATTCTAGTGTCATGGATAAATCTGAATTTTTATGTAGGCATAAACATGACCTTGGTTACAAAATACCCATCTAGTAATTTGCAAAAGTCTATGAAAATTGGAGATCGTAGAAACTCAAGTCTCCAATGAAGCCAAAGTCAATGAAAATTGGAAATGGTAGAAACTCAAGTCTCTAATGAAGCCAAAAGAGCTGACATGGTTGACACTGAAAAACAAGCTCCTTAACCGAGACAATCTACACATGAGGTGGTCATGTGAGAAACAAGCTCCTTAACCGAGACAATCTACAAAGGAGGTGGTCATGTAAAAAAAAAACCATGATTTTACTTTGAAGAAAAATGTGAGAAGTTTAAACCATCTCTTTAGGAATGGTGCTTGCTCCATTCTTAACCGTTGAAGGATTAAACCATCTCTTTAAGAATGGTGCTCGCTCCATTCTTAACCGTTGAAGGATTACCTAGACTAGGCTATAAAATTAGGAGTTTTTTTACCACCATTAAAAATTTAATATTGAATATATCTCCAACATAATTTTTTTAAATATCTTTACATGTTTTATAAGTTCACCATATTAGATATAAAAATTAAAAATTAAATCTAAGTGAGGAAGAAAGTAAAAAATTTGATCACTACCGAATTAATATAATATATATCTACTTATTTTAAATATAATATATATATATATATGAAGAGAGAAAGTTCACACAAGCTTAAAAAACAAACAAAAAGGACTCGAACAAGCTATTTACGGCTCCGATTGCTTATTTGAGTGTCTTTTAGCTCACTACAAGTGTAATCCTTGGTATTATATAAACATTATTTATAGGGCTCTCGAATCCTATACGCTCATGAATCATGCAAATATTGAATTTGTGTAACAACACACTTGGCAGCCCTAAAATTATTTTGTAGAGAAACTTCTTTGTTGTTTAAATTCGTTGTCCCGCCCCAAAATAAAGATAGTCCGAGATAAGATTCCTGGATCTCCCTCTTCAATATAGTCATTAAAAGAACAAGAAAAATGACTCCGTAAATGAAGGTTTCTTTCAGAAGGCTTTTTAAGATTAGTATAATTTTTACTGTCCAAAGTCGAACATCAAAATGCCACCATACCACTACACTTACCAGAGAGAACAACAAACTCAAATATTCAGTTTTGCTGGTTTTGAAAGGATGAATGCCTTTTTACAACTTTCTCTACCAATCATATTTATATTTTTGAAGCAGAGGGTTATATAAGTTACTTTGAAAGGATGAATGCCTTTTTACAACTTTCTCTACGAATCATATTTATATTTATGAAGTCAGAGGGTTATATAAGTTACTTCTAATATCAGACAAACAGTCAAGCATACCATCGCATAAAACCTTAAAACCCTATAAGAGGTCAAATTGAGACCAATACTTGAGATGAAATCGAAGAACAATTCAGAATTGTATTTATTTCAAAGAAGATGCAGTAATGTACGCTTCCACAGAGGAGATCACATTAAACAGAAACCAAATCCTCGTGGATGGGGAATGGAATTAATGAAGCCCATTTGCAGAACCAAGCAACAAATGGAAATCTACTCATGTTTCCATATTCATGTACATTTATTGAAAAGTAACCAGCTTAATTACTAGAAAGCGATTAGAAGAAAGGTTGAAAACACAGAAATAAAGCATGATGGAGGTTGAAATTAAATAAGGTTGGCAGTTGCACCATGGCCCTGAAATTCAGAGAGTCAGTGTTGAACAACATCGTTGGCGCTCTCCTGGAGGCTCTGGATTGCTTCTTTCCCACCTTGGTGGTTTCAGCGCCATTCACAGACAGAATCTCCGAGGGACCCCATAGCTCCGTGATCGTCATCGAGGCATTGTCTCTGGGTGCTTGAAGTCTGAGTGAAAATAGACTTGTATACTGGGACCCCACATTCAGCTCAACCTGGGAATCACCTTGCTGGAAAGGTGACTTGAAAGTAGAGTTACAACTGAGTGACTACATGAAGAATTGACCTGTGATTCTCAAAAGGGAAGACATCTCAGTCAACTATGATTCTCAAAAGGGAAGACATCCCAGTCAACTAGCTCAGGAAAATCAATCCAATCCATATAGTAAAGAGTGGTTCAGTTGAGAAAACCATCTGATAAGAGAATGGCAAAGGTGAAACAGATATCCAAATTCAACAAATCTATATGTTAATATTAGTAACAATAAATAGTTAGTATTGTGCGACTGGGTAAGGCAAAAGGATTTTTCTGGGTAAGGTAAAAGGATTTCAGACCACCATAATCACAGTCTGTCTCTGTCATGTATCAAGAGATGATATGATAAATCAATCACAAATGTAATATTCTACATATCAATATCGCTTATTTGTTTACTTGTTGATGACATGATAAGTCAATCAGAAATGTAATATTCTACAGATCAATATCGCTTATTTGTTTACTTGTTGACAATATGAGAAGTCAATCACAAATGTAATGTTCTGCAGATCAATATAGCTTATTTGTTTACTTGTTTTCCCTCATTTCTTATTGTGTGTTTGAGTTCTCTATCTACCTTTAAATTATGTTTCTATCTGTTAAATTTCAACCACTGCACACAACAAGATTTCTCACACTATCATCTAGATTACAAATCCAAAATATATTACTTGAAACAAACAGTCTTCCTGCTCTTCATCACCAAGATGGGTGTGCAACATCAAAGACTTGAATATTCTTCACCAAGACTTGAATGCTCTTCATCACCAAGAAGGGTGTGAAACATCAAAGACTTGATTGCTCTTCATCACCAAGAAGGGTGTGCAACATCTAAGACTTGAAAAGAGAGACAAATACTTGACCATAATTGTTTTTACATTCATCTTGAATTTGTTTGTTTCCCCTGGTACCAAAATTACTATATAGCTGCAAAATTGTCATGATACAAATATGATGCCATGGACCATTTTCTAATCTAAATTTCAATTCCTAAACCATTTTCTAATCTAAATTTCAATTCCTAAACTGGAAACCTACAATTTGGACTCATCTTAATATAAAACTACCTTGGACCAATCAGAAATCACAAATATAATGTTATACAGATTATTTCTTAATATGTGCTTGTTCTTTCAGACTTTTAAATTTCAACCATACCAAGCAATAAGATTTCTCATATTATAATCTAGAAAATATAAATCCAAAATATATTGTTTTGAACTAACAAAATATGTTATTATCGAAATCTTTTAAATTTCAACACTACTAAGCAATAAAACATGTCTTTTAAATTTCAACCCTACCAAGCAATAAAATTTCTCCTATTATAATCTAGAATGTAAATTCAAAATATATTACTTTGAACTAACAAAATATGTTATACTCAACATTCACCAAAAAGGACAACAAAATACAAAGATTTGAAAATAGGAAAAAAGAAATAACAATTGGTGTTTAGACATTCTTCTTGAAATTTTGTACCAACCTCTGGTCGAAGAAATACTATATAAATGTAAAACTGTCACGATGCCAAAGTAAATTGTTTATTCTATACTTACATATTAGTAGTTTCGAAGATATCATAGACCATTTCTACTTGAAATTTCAAATCCAAAATCAAAAACCTACAATTTATAGTATAGCAGTCCCACACAAAAAGACATGGTCAGAATCAGAATCATTTGTTTATTCTATACTTACATATTAGTAGTTTCGAAGATGTCATAGACCATTTCTGCTTACATATTAGTAGTTTCGAAGATGTCATAAGACCATTTCTACTTGAAATTTCAAATCCAAAATTCAAAAACCTACGATTTATAGTATAGCAGTCCTACACAAAAAATAGGGTCAGAATTAGAATCATTTAGACCATTAAAAGCTTAAAACCAAAATCTTTTGATGAACATCCTTCAGTTACCATTTAGTCAAATTTTGATGGTCTTGAATATATGCGACTTAGAGTTGTATATATGCAAGCCAAATTGATAGCCCATCCGATAGCACAAGCCCACGGATTACATGTGTGAACAACAAAAGGAAAAGGTAGCATACACACTGTATGCACCAAAATGAAAATGATGCTTTGTTGATTCTATGTGCCTTGAAAATGAAAGGCTAGCATATGCACCAAAATTAAAATGATGCTTTGTCGATTCTATGTGCCTTCAAAATGAAATGCCTACAACCCATATGCTATACATAATTATAGTGACTATAACTACCAAAAGTTGAGGTAATAGGAGGTAACCGATGTGAAGACGAGGATTTTGCATTCCCCCTTTCTGCTCTCATATGTAAAACCAAAAAATTGTACGATATACATCATTATAATTGCATTCTATTACTGCCAAAATTTAAGAAGTAAAGATGCAAATACTAGGAGGATCTGGAATTGCTTCTGGGTGACTTCAGCGATTCAAGATGTAAGGCGCATTTCTCATGCAGCAATGCGTACCGCATCATTCTACCCTGAGTCTCGAGAATTTCAAGCTCTCACCATTTTTCCTCCAGCATTTGAGCTCTAACCCCAAGGTCTCCAGCAGAAGTATGGTCTTCTCCAGCGACAATCTAGTCTTGGCTCTCTTTTCCAGCAGTAACCTGGTCTTGGCTGTCTTTTCCAGCAGAAGTCTGGTCTTTTCCAGCAGTAATCTAGTCTTCTCCAATAGTTATTTGGTTCGAAGCCGGGACTTCTTTTTCACCGGGTTTATTTCCTTTAGACGCCGGTTTCTTCCTTGGCTCGATCTGGCCTTCAACAGCCTCATCAGCGTTTTTCTTTGGCTCGGGCTGCTCTCCGTCAACGGCTTTCGTTCTCTTGGACACCGATTTCTTCTTCTGTTCGGGCTGCCCTTCGTCATCTTCAGCGCGTTTCTTTGCCTTCGACACTGACTTCTTCTTTTTCAACTCGAGCTGCTCTTCGGAAAAGTCATCATCTTTGGCTCTTTTTGCCGCTACGCCCTTCTCGGCCTTCGAAGCAGTGGGGATGTTATGGTTCGGCTCCGACGGGGTGCTCTAGTTTCAAACTGCAGACCTGTCCGAAGAGTTTGGATTCTTCTTCAGCAAAGGCGGAGCTGCGGGCTTCTTCGGTGCTGGGCGGGTGCTCACCTCCTCCTGCTCAGAGTCAAACAGGGAGGCAGAGGGAGAGGAAGAGCGCTAACGTCCGGCATGGTTTACTTTTGCGTAGAATCTCTGCTCCTATGAATCGAAGTCGGTGTTGCTGCTATCACGTGAGCGAGAGGATTTCTGGCCATTTGCAAAAGAAGCCATGTCTTCACAACAGCTCAAACAAAGACATACAAAAACCTTGTGCAAAATACCCAACCTAAATAAAAATTCAAAACCCTGGAATCACGTTTTGGGATTCAAAATCTTTAAATGACATGACATCTATCTATCAGAGCAGAATATATGATTAAGCATTGGGAAGGGTTCTTTCTTTTTTCTTTTCTTTTCGTATGGACCGTCGCGCTTGTCATTCTTCAATTCAAATCAACGTCTAATGATTACTCAATCATCTAACAACAAAATCGAATGGCACATATTTTGACATGACAACAGTTTGGAGAGTTCATTTCAGAAAAAAACAACTTACGGCTTAAAAATCATAACTTAACTATACGCTTCTTTATTCTATAAAATAAAATACTAAATTACTACGACATAAAATTTTATTCTATAAAATAAAATACTAAAGTACTACAATATAAAATATTAGATAAAATTTAAGTTAAACACGGTATGAAATCATGACAATTAATCCATTCATCATATTGATATGAAATCATCAATGCTTTCATGGTCATATTTTGCACAAACGTGTAATTATATGAGAATGTTTATTGTGATAATTTAAATTTGAATTAATAATATGTTTGGTGTTCATTTTTATATATTAAATATTTAATATCATATTTGAAAAAATATATTATTAAAATATAGATAGTTATATTAAATTTTCTTTCTTTATATACTTAATTTTTTTATGGAGAAGCTATTTAGCTTTATTTTATTGATATTTGTATTTATTATAATTTGAATGTCTAATGGATAACCACTAAAAAGGTTATTTTTATGCAGTAGCTTTGTTAATGTTATATTATTAAATTTGTAATTTGTATTTTTAGTTGTTATTTATTTTTGTTTTGTTAGATTTTGCCTTGTACAGAATATTTTTGGATACTTATTGGATATGTATTTTCAATATTAGAGATGAATTTCTTAATTGTTTGAATAGTTATTATTATTATTTTTTTTAAAGTTATTTTTTTGAATTTATGGATCTAAAAGTTGAATCCAAAGAAGTCAAATTGGCAAAGCATCTTGTGGATTAATCAAATGTTCAATGAACTAGATTGCTAGTTATATTATATGGCTCATTTTTTTTTTATTGTAAAGTGGTGCAAGTAGATTTTCATTAGAAAAAGAAAGTGTACATTTTGATCACATATCCAGTCTTTGCAAAAGATAAAGACATGGGAGTGGAGGTCTCCTCATGACGACAACATATATCAATAAGACAATGTTTGCTATCAGCAAACAAAAACACAAAACTTAAGAGACTAGATCACTTCCCTTCACAAGTCCAATGTCAAAAATACAATAACAGATGTATTGAAGAGCCATAATTTTTCCAGAGCTAGAACAATCTCGAGGACAATGTAGTAGTAGGCAAAAACACCAGCAAGAGAAATTTCCCATGAACCAATCTGCCAACCTTATAGTGACCATCCAAAACAGAAGAGGGAGTGATTGACTGTAGTAGATAGCCATGAAACAACGTAATATAGAAAGAACTACAATTATGATCCATGCTTTCAAGTTGTATCAACCTCAAAAGGATTGTGTTTATAACTGCACCGGTTCCAAATACGTTAACCGACATACCAAAAGGTGTGCCATAGTACCTTGTTGTGAGGACCAAACCACTAGAAATGTCCAACAATAAAAGACACAGAGAAAAAAACAACTGCAAGCCTAAAAAATACTACCAATTCAACCCATTAACTCTATATATCCCGGCAAATGAGAACATGGAAAAGCATGAGTAACCCCAAAAATAGTTGGGCACAAGAAGGCCAAAACTTCAAAGCCATATACTAGCCTTAATTAGATGAGATAACCATAAAGTCTGGAGTACTATCAACATGTGGATCAGTTGGGTCTCCAGGAGGGTTAGTAAGATCCCTTGAGGTTGAGGGCGACACCACATAACTTTCCACACGACTCAATCAAGAGTCGATATCATTAAGGAAATATCTAATATTCCTTAAAATGCACTTAATGTCCTCTTGCCCAACAAAAAACATTGCAATTATCAACTTGCTTATCTTTTAATACCAAACGAAAGAGAATGTCCATTTGTTGGTGCAAAAAGAGAGAATGCATAAAATGCAATCTCCTCTTCCTAAATCTTCCTGGGTAGGGAACCAATTTCAAACCATCTTCTCCAAGTTTTGAATAAAAAAAGTAAGTGAAATCCCCAAACTCTTTTGATTCCAACAACAAAATTTCCCTTCACACTTCTGGAGGGACTAAGCCAAAGTAAGATGCAACTGAGTCCCAAGGAAATGGTTGACGACATTTATTACCAACATCACCAACTCTGCCTCTTCTACTGACCATTCTTTGGTGAGGAGGCATGGTAGCCAGGACAAGAGAACAATGCTGAAAAAAAGTGAGAGTACCATGACTAACAAAACAAGCAAAAGGGAAAACCACCACCCCTTCAAAACCCCACCGAAACACAACCAGTTTGTCCCCCAAATTCCACACCCGAGGCCAAATTCAAGGGAGACTTGAAATTTGCTGCACTCTAAAGGAATAAAGCTTGGATAGCCCCACCCACAAGACACTACTTAAAGACTTAGAAGACTCCAGAAACCCTCAATACCATGCCCAAATTTAAATACCATTGACAACTCAGACACAATGGTTCCAATGTTAAAGATAAAATAGATGTACACAATTGAACACACAAATCCCAATTCACTAGAATAGGAGTGGGTAATAGTCTACATAATATAAAGCTATGCAAAATCCAAATTACATATTTCACCTCTAGAAAAAAAAGAAAAAACCCTGTTTCTAAAGCCACATAGAAAAATGACCACGATACCAAAAATCACCAACTAGAACTAGACAAGGGTATGAAATACATGTGAAGTCACTATCCAAGAGGGGAAAATTTAAATATACAACCACATATTTGAAGACATGCCCGAGCTCTGTAACATGCTGAAATAGAATGAAAAACATTGACCCAATCCTCTCATCAGCATAATGAAAAACACAAATAAGGATACCTCTTTACCACCAGATCCGAAAACCTCAACAGGCACACCAAACCTGACAACATGAAATCCCAAGCTTACAAAACTCACTACATCAAAATACCAGATGTAGGAGGATGAGGATTTCACCTAACCTTAATTGCATTGCACAATGTACCTTGGCCACGCCAATGCTACACTCATGCATTTATATTGATAGGACATCAGGTTGCAAACCCAATCCCATTTACCTACTTTGTGCCATGCCATGAAAAAACATTGACAAGTGTGAGCCCATCACTCCATTCAAGATAAAAACATTCCCTCCATGGATCACCCCCATTAGGGAATATGGATCATTGATTTGAATATTCCCTGTTCATCTTCTTTTTTTTTCCAGTTATCCATTTACTTGTGTTTTTCATACCATTTGAATGTTATCGTTCTTTAAAGGACATGGCTTGATCCTCTTCACATAGGTTTTTCTTTGGGACGAGGACCCTTGATCTTTTAAAATTGAGTCATTCAACTTCTTGCATGCCTTATAATTATTAATCATTTATCTAGTTTATATCCCATTGAGACTACTATCATTTTACGATCAACATTTGCTTGATAGATGTGGGCATTAGTTATCCTCATAAAGGTTATATGATAGTTAAATAATGATCCTATATCCACTAAGAAAATGTGGCTTTGATACTTGCTTACCTCTTCTCTCCTCTACTCGTTTAGAATTCTTGTCAATTTTATAATTCCTCTTTCTCATTATGCTTGTGAAAAAGTCTCAAAATCAATCCTTGAGATGTGCACAAATTTTGACCACATGATAGGGCTCATGAAATTTAATGAGCTTTGACCAAAAATAATATGCCTCAAGTTCTAAATCAAGTTGTTCACGATGAGCCACATTAGCTATCTAGTATTCAAAATTTGTGAGAAGGAACATAAGCAAGACCTTAATATTAATATTTTTTAGAGTCCTAGTCATCCCCTGCAAGGTGCATCATAACTGCATAGTATTTACATTGTTAATATGTTGTTATAATTTTCCGCAAGTTATGTGCATCATGTTGGTGTTGTTGTGCATCGATGCAACATCATATCTATAAGCATATATCATCATAATAGTGTCCTTATAGCATCATAATATTGTATTTGAAAAAAATCACTTCTTATGAAATTGTTATTAATTTTGCACACAATTCTTGTGCCAAAATTCTAGGGAGTTCCAACCGATCGTTGACAAGAGTGCACTACGTATAACTTGATTTGATGAACCATACATAATGTCATTGCAAAGGGAGTGATATAATTTTATGTGAAGAATCATAAGGTAACTATGAAGGGAATGATATAGACAATAGGTTATATATGGACTAGTTGGGATCCTCCCCACGTAGGTTCAATTCCCATAAGTGACATGATAAGATTTGATATAATGGCTTTGAGCATAGCTATTTTGAATGAATAAATCCTTGTATAAAATATAAATGTATTTTTCTATATTATATATATATATATAGCTTCTCTGAAATTTATTTCTTCTCTTTAAATTTCATGCTAATACACTACACTAAGTAGAAAAAGCCACTATTAAAAATATTAACAAATACCTAATATTTCATATGCAACCTATCCTAAATTCATGCTAAACTGATTATTCCATATCATCTTTATTTGATTTCAATAAGATTAATAATACATTTGATCTCTCGATGACAACATGTTGGCACACTCTTTGTTACCTCTAGATTGAGTGTATCTTAAAACATGTCATGGTATTAAGTAGCTCTAGAAAAACTCTAATTGGTAAATAAGAGAAAGAAGATATACAAAGATATTAAGGATATGAAATTTGAAAATATTTGTGATAGATATGATTTCTTTATGTGTAAAGTAAAGTCTATTACTGTGAATCAAAATTTACATAAGGGATTGTACATTTCCCTCTGGTCTCTTCCCAAGGAGACTGTACCATATCCAAAACTGGACCTGGTGATGGGTCGAGAGAGACATGCATAACATAATACTACTATAGCACAATAGCTTAATCTGGTGATTACTAACCATTCATACAAAATATTCTATGGAAAACAAAAAATAATAAGATATGACAAACATTCTCACATCAGGGAATTAACTCAGATTTAGAACTAAATACCAGTATTGGACTTTCATGATCACCAAGAGGTCATGAAGATTTTAGCCTCAGATCCAACTTATTGAATCTTCCATAATTTTGCTTCATATGATCATGAAGGTGGTATAACATTTGGTTTATATCATGTATTGCCTCCTAACCCTCTAGGATCATTCAACCCAAGAAGCATTTTACCATCCAGTAAATGTTCACTACTTGCATATATTGACTCATTATTGACCGAGTACATCCTGAGTTGGGGGCCTAGTGTTCCCTTGCTATCTATATTTCCATGTTTGATATTTTTACCTTTCATGTTGCTACTTCCTATTCAAGTCGAGTCAACTCCTCTTGAACTTGTAAAGGAATTTGGTCATGGTATCAGGTTGCAACTTCGACATCCCTGTCTTGCATGTTGAGATTTCCTCTTCTTATTTGTGTTGTGATTTAAGCCACATCCCATTCTTGAATGTCCCCTCTCTCTCAACATATATACTCTTTTCCCCATTGAAAACTTGACATCACTGCAACAAACACCCTGCAAAATTTTACCTACACTTGAATTTTGGAGCCTCCTTCTGATCTTATGATCTATCAAGTTGTCCACTATCGTTTCATGTTCAGTTAATGTTTTCTAAGTGCTTGAGTCTTCTTCTGAGATTTTAACTATTAAAGACACTTTCTTACACATTCTTATCTTATTGATGCATTCACAAGTGCACCTCTTTCTAGTGAGATTAACAGTCCAAGTTTATCCTTTGAATATAGGCATTGCATAGTATTGGAAGATAGTGCTTGTGAAGTCCTCGGTAATAGTGATTGTGCGGTCTTTAATGGAAGCCATTGCACAATAGACAATGAAAATTCTTTCACAGTTCGTAGGGACAGTGACTATACAATCCATGTGGACAGTCAGTGAAAACCTTCAATTGATAGTCCCCCTCTCACTTAGTTGTAAGTGTACCATCATCACAATGAGTTTTCTCAACTGTAACTTTTGCGATTGTCACTTTTAATTTCTTTCACTTTCACAAGTGTCGTTTCCCTTATTCTTATTGTCGTAAGTATTGCCTTTGATTGTTTTCACTCCTGCATGTGTTTCACTTTAGCGCACCACTAGAGGTATATCTAGCACACCCTTTTGCATTATCTAATCATATATATCATAAGAATATGTACTAGACACTCTCCCATAACTTAACACACTTTTTGGTTGTAGTCGACACTTCTATTGTAACTTGTATTATAAGTGTTGCAAAGCTATGTTTCAATTGTTGCACTTAGAAATAAGTGTCACTTTACTGTTGTTTCAAGGTATGCATGTGAATTTTGAGTATGTGACATTCTATGGATTATGTTTGATGGTATTCATGTGTATAATTCAGTTTTTGAACTTGTTTACATCATATTTTATCCCTTGTTCCATTGATCCAACACAACCAATTTTGGAGTTCATCCCTGTTCTCACATCTTCCGCAATTCATGATCATACCTAATCTTCTAGGCAAGTGATGAGTACTCTATACATTCCTAAGTCTTAGTGATGAATAGCTTTCAGACCTATGCACTTTTCTCATCTTAAGGACAACCTCCTCCACCAACACATTGACCAACCTTGGAGTCTAGACCATCAACATGGCTGCTTGGATTTATAACTGTGCATTTTGTAGTTTGAATGGATAGTGGGGCCATCCTTGTGACATTGTCATTCCCAACTGTGTAGTCCCCTAATCTTCCTCATCAACGTTTACACATTGTGTAGTCAAAATGCCCTAACCTACCTCCTTGTCTCCCTAAATTTCTCAACTATGCAATCCATTCATATAGTGGGAATCCTACTATGCATTGTGTAGTTCTAGTGGGAAGTAGGTCACTACAACCCTCAAATGAAAAATCCTTGGAGTCTTCCCCTCAGTAATTGTGTAGTATAGTGGCTAGTCTTATCTCTTATGCTGCCTGAATCCCCTCACTATGCAATAATTTATCCCGCCTTGCCTCCTACTACACATTGCACAGTTTCAGTGGCTAGCGAGGTCATCCCTCAATCCCTGTGAATATTAAATACACAATATTTGCCTCCTCTTCCTTAAGAATTGCGCATTGCACATCCTCTATCAACAAACTTATGACCTTATCTCTTGGACATCCCCACTGCACAGGACCTTGATAAGCCTTTCCTACTTACACATTGCACAATTGTAGGGGACACTGTGGTCACCCTTGGGTCTCTGTAGTCCTCAATTGCACAATTCTTAGCTTCTTGCTCTCAAAACCCTTTCCCATTGCCTCATCATAGCTAACACCTTCCATGAGCAAGAAAAGGTAGAATAGGTGGTTTTTGGATTGATATGATGTTGGATTTTCATGAGTGGACTTCATCTGCAGGTATAATCATTTCAACATGGAAAGGCGATCCTCCAGGGAGGTCATCAAGGAGAGGCCACAAGAGAGCACTTTCTAAGAAGGAGCAGAAGAAAAGAACCATCATGAATGATATGAAGGAATATTGGGCCAAGACAAAGAGATGGAAATTCATGATGATTTGGATGGTTCCAACACTCATGTATACCCTTTGGAGGGTGAATATGAAGAACAGGAAAGGGTCCATCATGAAGAATTCAAAGTCATAGCAGCAAGGAGAAGATCTTCGCATTGATGAAATGAAGTATTATGTCACCATTTCCAAGTCACAAATTCTCAATTTGTCATTACAAAGTCATATGTGTTAATGTATTTTTCCAAATCACATGCAGAATGTAGTTATGTAATTTTTGAAAAATAAGAAAATGAAAAATGTGTGGAAGCCCAAGGGTCCCTCATGGAATGTGAAAAGTCACTAGAAAGTTCTAAAGTCATGCAAAAGTTCAAAGGTCACATATGAATTCAAAAAGTCATAGTAGGAACTCAAGAGTCATGAGGGAGGTCAAGATTCATATGGGAGGTGGAGAGTCTCCTCATTTGTTATAAATACACCCTCATAGCTCAAGAGAGTGGAATTTGGGATTTTCACCTTGGATTCTCTAGCTTGGCATAGGAGAGAAGAGTTTCTTTTGAGGAGCAAGTGGTGACTTAACATCCCACTATTGGAGCTAGTGTGGTAGCATTGTAATTATGTATCATGGGAATTTCACTTAATATATGAAGCTCTCAGAGCTGACACACTTTCATGCATATGTCATGAATGATTGTGAGACTATTATTTCATGTTTGCGGTGTATGTTTATGTTAACACATACTAATGAAAATGAACTATATCATTGGATTCACTATGCACCTTGTTGAATGTGTGTTGTTACTTTCTTTCATGATCATTTTTATCTTGTGAACTACTTTGCAGGTTAACTAAAAATTCTTTCCATGCTCTTTCATGTCTCTTTTAGGATAATATTATTGCTTTTCTTCTAGAGGCTCACTTTAGTTTCCCTTCCATGAAAGTACATTATATACATTAAAATTGTATGCCTCATAGTGTTAACTTACTTTCTTGATTCAAAGATTGTTTGTATAATATCTTATCTTGATAATTGTAGCCAAGGAAAATTCCTAAGGATAATGACAACCAACCTGGTTTCCCAGTTAGGGCTCCTATTCCAAATGGTGTGAGTTTTAATTAGGACTTCATATCGGGGAGACCCCCTTGGTTGATGCACTTTCAGCATCGTCAATAGTTGGCGCTAGAAGGAGGTCCAGATGAGAAGTTGTGCCCATTAAGTCTGTTTTTGAATTTCTTATCTTGAATGGCTCATTCCCAAATTATAATCCTAGTATGTTTTCTAATAAAGAAAATCTTACACTCCACGTGGAACTTATTTACAACTTGTCTCAATTAAATTTTAATGGTGAGGGTGGAATATAAATAGCTGAGCATACATCTCAATTTCTTAATTTTTTGTATCTTAATGAAGTGATTTATAAAGATGTTGCTTGTAAATTATTCACCTTCACACTTGAAGGTCGAGTTAAGCTATGGTGTCACCCCTTACCAGTCACTTCCATTCATTCATTTGAAAAACTCTTCAAGGAGATTCATCAAGCCTTGGGAAAATATGATGACCAAGAAGTATATAAAAGGATTATTCAACTTAGGATGAAATATAATGAATCAATAGAGGATTTTGCTAATAGAGTTCCTCACCTATGTTATGAGTTTCTAGAAGAAGAGGTGGATTAGTTTTCTTCAATAAAAAATTTCAGCATTTGTTTTAAATATCCTTGAAACAATCTAAATCTGAATCCTTGGTTGATTGGGCTCTCCCAACTTATTTTGATCATGGCACTCAAATTTTAGAGGAGGAACCTACTTCCCATTTTGTCCCTTGTCCTCCTCCCTTTTCATTTCTAAACAAGGTAGTCTCTAGTGTTATTGTTGAAGTTGGGAAATCTGAAGATAAAATTGATGATCCATTTATCCCACCTACATTTTATCTTCATGGTCAACACTATATATGGGAAAATTTGGAATGTCTTAATTAGTACAAGCAAGCTAAGGTGAAGGCTGGTCCCTTGATTCCCCTAGATCACATTAATGTACATAACTAAAATTTTAAATCTAACATCATTAAAAGTTTGTTTCTTCAAGGGACACCTATCATCCTCTATCATTTACATGCCACAACCCTTTGTACCTTGATTTTCTTGATCAATCTGCTCCACTGGATAGTTCTTTAGATGATTTTGATTTTCGATTTGCTAGTCCTAATGGAGATAAGGTATAAGGTGGTCACATTTCACAGGTAGAGGTGAAGAAAGGTGAAGATACTCTTGATCTCTCTTCCCTATTTCAAAGTCCCCTATGTCAAGATGATGTTTCTTCATTCTTGGCTAATTTAGAATCTTGTGATCTTAGTAGTTAGTCAAATGAAATCAAGATGTTTAATCGATATAAAGCCTTAGGAAACCATCATTCTGATGACCATGATTCCATTGATGTACATGGTGATTATTTATTACGCACATCAACCAATTTTTTGATTTCTCAAGAAGATCTTCTTATAGGAACTTCTTCTTCAACCTGCCATTCATTATGTCCTATTGCTTGCAATGAATTAACTCATGATTAAGATATGCCCCGCTCTTCAAGTTCACAATTTGATGAGAAATATATTGAATTGACACAAGATAGTAAGGCCACATATGGTGAAGAAGAAAAAAATGAAGTCATTAAGCATCCATTCCATTCTTTATAACCTCCAGTCTTATGTAAGGATAGTTCTCTAGTTCAGGTTACTCATGAAACTTCTCCGATTTACAAATCCTCAGATATGTAATCAAAAGGATCTTATGAATTGAGTAATATGTTTATTGAAGTTGTAAAATTTCATCAAAACAATGATGTAGATGGCTTACATCTCGATAATAGTGATCTTGTTGACTTAATTGATAGTATTTTCCACATGTAATTTACAATCTGAATCAGGTCTCAAAATGTAATTATTCAACATTTGGAATTTCTAGGATTTGTCAGGGAGTGGAGGCACTTCAACTTTTGTTGATGGTTATGTTAGGTTCTCGTGATCTTGATGTGATCCCTGAACCATGTCAGACCTATATTTTCTTGCATAATTATTTTCCCCATATTGTTTCATTGGGTGTAAACTCCTTCTTGAAAGATTTTCATTATTTCCAAGTTAAATTTCCTAACTTTCAAGATCTTGTTTTTTATTAGATAGAGAATTTTACTTTGGCTGACTCATCACCATGCAAATATATCATATCAAATCCAAAATTGGAATGTATATCTTTCATTGATGCACAGATACATGCATCCGACCCTTTTAATTATCATGAAAATATTATCATCGACCGAAAGCTTCATATATGTCAAATACTTATGTGAATGATCAACTCTTAGTATTTCTTGTGAATATTGTGATGCTAATAATTTTTGTTATGGCACAAGATATCCTCTTGAGTGTTGGTGAATGCTTGAGTTATTTTGTGAATCAAATTCCTCATCTTGGTAGATTAATTTCCCAAGTTGATACAAAGGTTGAATCTGATTCAACACATGGTGACCCATTGTATCCTGACTGATTTCCTATATTTACTAAACTAACATTCATTTTTAATTTTTCTGATTGTCATGATGATGGTTTAGATTGTAATCAGATACACGTTAGTGATTATTTGTACCCAATATGTGAGGATGATGATTCTATTATTCAAATAATTTGTGAAATTTCTCAAATCGATCCATATCTATTTTTGTATAACGAGAAATCTTAAGCCCTAACCAGTCCATATGATCATAACACTGGGTCTAACAGAGGTCATGAAACTAATAATTTTCCCACTAGTATATATGATGATTGTTATTTTACATCAATTGATCTTGTTGAACCAATTGATCTTTATGGTTCATCATCTCACTGTTTAGATACTTATCAAGCATCTGAGGCACTTTAGCCTTTACTAATGGTTATGTTAGGTTCTCATGATCTTGGTGAGGCTCTTGAATAAGATTAAATCAATTTTCTTTCACAATGTTCTCTTTAAAATTTGTTGGAGTCACAATTTCCGTTACACCAAAATCGACTGGTGTCAGTAAACAGACACATCGCTAGTGTTAAGCACATGCCACGAAACACACGGGGAGCATTTATCCTTCTACACCGCTATTAATGGGGAGCGTTGGATTATCCAATTCCCAAAAATCTCCCCCCACCCCCAACGTGAGCCAGGTGTGTTTCGAACTTGAGACCTTTGGCTCTGATACCACTTGTTAGAGTCATGATTGTCGTTACACCAAAACCGGCAGGTGTTAGTAAACAAACACAACGCTAGTGTTAAGCACATGCCACAAAACACATGGGGAGCATTTATCCTTCTACACCGCTATTAGCGGGGAGTGTTGGATTATCCAATTCCCAACAAAATTAGATTGAGTTAATTGAAATTTCATTTTCCCAAGAATTTCAAAGCTCTCAAAAGGATTGTTCCGAATTCCATGATCGAATATATGATTGGTTGGAAGCATCTTACTTAGCAAGCTAATAATAAGTTTCGACCTTTCATGATGTTTGCTAAGAATGAGAATACAAACGAAGGTACATTCATAAGAAGCTTTCAAGGTTTGTGTTATTGTTGTTCTAATTGAAAATGTAAGGATGTAGATTGGTTAAAGTTAGTTGTTATGGCACATCTTGTGCAAATTATTCAAGATCATATTTTTATTTTTTCACATTTCTTTATATTGTTTTTAATTTCTCATATCTTTCTACTTGCAGGTCGGGAGAAACTACGATGGCTACATTGGAAATTTCACTTCACTTAGTCCTAACCTTATATCCCATTAGGTTATGAGTAGGTCTAGTTGCATATTTACTTTTGTAGTTGCATCACGCAACCCTGCATTCCCCCTTCCACATCTAATCTTTACATTTGTTTGTTTTCCCGTTTTCTGTCTTCCTTTTCTCTTATTTTATTCTTACATTTTGTTTTGTTCTTTGTTTTTCTTGTTGTGCCATGTATTTTCATTGTGTATTTTGTTTAATAAGACCATGCATTAAAACTTATGTTGGTTGGATCAAAAAATAATGGAAAATATCTTAAAGGGAAATTGTGATGACAAACAACACTTGGCTAGTATGTGATCCCCTTCTTTGCTTCGGTTTGAAATATTTAAGGTAAATAATATTTGAATGGAAAATATGATCCATTTGAACTAAAAACCATAAGAAGAACCATGATTCCCATATTTATTTTAGGATATTCATTCCTTGAATTAGTATGATAATTGAATGGTTTTTTTCTTGTCGATCCAATCAAGTAGAGAAGGGAAAGGAGAAAACTAATAGTCTTTGAAGGAATAAACTCTCTTTCCCTCAATAAGTTGTGATCCATCTTCCACCCTGGTGATATAAATGTTGATAAAATTCCAATGAGAATATTTAAAATAAAATAAATGGTGAAATAAGAGAAATGCTTCTTGCAGAGAGGTGTGAAGTAAGAAACTTCACCACGGTATTGAACAAGCTTGTTCACAGCGAAGCGATGCTTATGTTCCTATAGTGACTTTGTTGGGGTATTGAATAGGCTCGTTGGTAGTGGAGAACACCATAGATGGAACTAAAATTTTGATCATATTACAGTCATGAATATATATTGTGCTTCTCCTGGATCGAAAAAATTGAGATATGGTAAGCCTTGTAAACGTGTTAAGTCGAGAAAGGGGATAAGAAAGACTATAATTATAACCAAGATAAATATGGAAGTTGAGGTGGTCCACACAATGAATCAATACTTCCTAAAGGACTAAGACTTTGTGTTCAAAGGCATAACTAAGCAAATAAGTTGGAGTTCTTCTAGTATGTTTCCAAGTGTTGTCACTGTGACAACCGCCCTCCAAAATTTTGCCTACGCTTGAATCTTGGAGCTTGCTTGTGATCTTATGATCTGTCAAGCTGTCCATTGTTGCTTCATGTTCTGTTGATGTTTTCCAAGTGATTGTGTCTTCTTATGAGATTTTCACTATTGAAGCCACTTTATTACATATGCCTAACTTTTTGATGTGTTCACAAGCGCACCTCTTTATAACGAGCTTAATAGTCCAACTTTATCATTTGAAGACATGCATTGTGTAGTATTGGAAGACAATTCCTACGCAGTCCTTGCTAACAATTATTGTGTAGTATTTAATGGCACACATTATGCAGCTCTTGGACATTTCACATTCCTTGATGATATTGCTTGCACAGTTGGTAGGGACAATGATTGCGTAATCCATGTGGACAGTTAGTGCACAAATTTAGTTCATAGTTACCCTTGCACTTAGTTGTAAGTGTACATCATCCTAGTGATTTTTCTCAACTGTTGCTTTTGCGTGATTTTTCTTTCATAAGTGTCCATTTCACTTTTATGACTGCCAACTTTTATTGCTTCACTTTTGTAAGTGTCACTTATTATTTCTTTATCTTTCACATGTTTCACTTCCACTTTCTTTAGCTTTTGCAAGTGTCATTTTCACTTATTTTGACTATTGCAAGTGCCACCTTTAATTGTTTTCACTCCTACATGCATTTCACTTTAACGCACCACTAAAGGTGGCTCTAGTGCACTCTTCTACATTATACGATCATATATATCATAATATTATGCATCAGACACTCTCCCAAAGCTCAACACACTTTTTGGTTGCAATCAACATTTTGCCACAACTTGTATTCTAAGTGTTGCACAACTATATTTTAACTGTTGCACTTAGAAATAAGTGTGGCTTTGTTGTCGTTTCAAGATATGCATGTGAATTTTGAGTAAAATGAATTATATTAGATTGTGTTTGATGGTATACATGTGTTTGATTCAGATTTGGAACATGTTTACATCATCTTTTCTCCCTTGTTCCATTGATCCAACACTTAGCTAATTTTTGAATTCATCCCTATCCTCACATGTTGCACAAATCATGGGCATACTTAATCTTCTAGGAAAGTGATGAGTACTCGGCACACTCCTAAGTATCAGTGATAAAAACCTTAACTCTTGGACCTATGCACTCTGTTCATCTTAAGGACAACCTCCTCCACCTGCACATTGAGCAACCTTAGAGTCTAGACCATCAATTTGGCTACTTAGCCTTGCAAACTGCATAGTTCATGGTTCCTCCTACCCTAGCCTATGAATTGGAAAATTTTAGTGGAAAGTGGGGCCATCCTTGTGTCATTGTCATGGCCAACTGCATAGTTCCTTAAACTTCCTCTTCAGCTACTTCACATTGCACAGTTACATTGCCCTAACCTGCCTCCTTGTTTCCCTAACTTGATCAACTACATAATCCCTTCATATATTAGGCCTACTACCATGCATTGCATAGTTCTAGTAGGTAGTAGGTCACCTTTAGGTCACTACAAACCTCAACTATGTAATCATTGTAGTCTTGCCCTCAATCATTACGCATTGTGCAGTTACAGTGACTAGTCTTTCCTCTCCTACTTCCTGGAACCTATCACTGCACATTACTATGTCTCGCCTTGCCTCCTAATGCACATTACATAGTTCTAGTGGACATTGAGGTAATCCCTCAGCCCCTGGGAAGCTCAACTATGAAATATTTTCCTCCTCTTCCTTGAGCACTGCGCATCCTCAATGAACAAGCTCATCACCTTACCTCCTAGACTTTTCCACTACACATGACCTTGATAAGCCTTCAATAATTGAAAATTATGCAACTCTAGAGGATAGTGTGGTCACCCCTAGGTCTCTATAGTCCTCAATTGTGAAATTCTTAGCTTCTTTGTCTAAAAACCCTTCCTTGTTACCTCATCATAGTCAACACCTTCCATGAGAAAGAAAATGTATAATAGGTGGTTTTTGGGTTGATGTTGGATTGTTATGAGTGGATCTTCATCTATATTTTTTATCATTTGAACATGGAAAGGTGTTTCTCAAGGGAGTTCATCAAGGAAGACATGAAGTGAAGTCATATGTAAACGTTGCCAATTCATGGCTTCTCAAAGTGTCATTACAAAATCACATGTTTCAATGTATTTTGATACATCACATGCAGAATGTAATTATGTAATTTCAAAAAAATAAGAAGATTTAAAATGTGTGTAAGCCCAAGGGTCCCAAATGGATTGTGAAAAGTCACTAGAAAGTTATAAAGTCATGCAGAAGTTCGAAGGTCAAATAGGAATTTGAAAAGTCATAGTAGGAAATCAAGAGTCATAAGGGAGGTCAAGAGTCACATGGGAGGTGGAGAGTCACCTCATTTGTTATAAATACACCCTCATAGCTCAAGAGAGAGGACTTTGGGCTTTTCACCTTGCCTTCTCTAGCTTTGCATAGGAGAGAAGATATTTCTTTGCAGGAGCAAGCTATGCCTTAACGTTCCACTATTGGAGCTAGTGTGGTAGCATTATAATTATGTATCTTGGGACTTTCACTTAATAAATGAATCTCTCAGAGTTGGGGTACTTTCATGGATATGTCATGAATTATTGTGGGACTAGTCATTCTTTGTTTGCGGTGTATGTTTATATTAACACATACAAATGAAAATGAATTATTTCATTGGCTTTAGTATGCATATTGTTGATTGTGCATTTTTATTTTCTTTCATGATCATTGTTATCTTCTGAACTATTTTGCAGGTTATCTAACAATTCTTTCCATGCTCCTTAGTGCCACTTTTAGGATAATACTATTACTTTTCTTCTAGAGGATCGTTTTATTTTCCCTTCCATGAATGTACCCTATATACATTGCAATAGTATGCCTCACAATGTCAACTTACTTTCTTGATTCAAATAATGTTTCTATAATCTCTTATGTTGATAATTGTAGCCAAGGAAAATTCCAAAGGAAAAGGAAACCAACCTTGTTTCCCAGTTGGTGCTCCTACTCCCAATGGTGTGAGGTCTAACTGGGAATTCATACCAAGGAGACCCCCTTGGTTGATGGAATTCCATCACTATCAACACAACCCACAAATTGCTGAGTAAACCTATTCATCAATGCCCCTATATCATCTTCAATTTGAGCTTATGTTTATGTACGTTCACCTTACTCTATTGGATAGTCCATTCCACCACCTTCGCTCAATAAGGATGATAGTGAGTATGGGTGTGTGGTTGTGTCACACAACTATATAGCATATGTCTTTCTCTTCAACAAGTCTTCCTTGTGTACCTACAACCTTCATGTCCTCAACCTCCTGCTAATGGTGTCTTGGGGGGACAACAAGAAGTACTAATTGCAAGTTTTCCTTTGTGCGAGAGTCTGATGTTATCTAAAATTGAATCCACTAGTCTTCTTGTGATGCCATTGCCATCCTTCTATTTCTATTCCTCTTTCCAAACCTCAGTGAGTGCAAAGGAGATTTTTTCACCTTATGCTTTAAGCTAATTACTATTCCTGGACTTTTCCATTTTATATTGTGCTAAGGTCAATTTAGCCCACACTCCTAATCCTCCCTAACCTCCCAACTAACCTAGGTGCGATGCCTAATGACAACCTTACCCTGATTCAATTGACAACTAGAGCAGAAAAGATTTTACTTGGCCTTTGTTGGCCTCCATTTGTAACTCAACCTCCCATTAGCCTCTACCTTTATTCCATGCCCCTTCACTCGAATTTGCTACCTATCATTCCATTCTACTCAATTGAATAAATTCTAGTGCAACAATCGAATCGTTGCTAGTTTCTCCTTCCTATCACTTTCATTTTCCATTATAGTCCTATATTGCACACGATTGAATCTAGATTTTTCCATCACTAGAGATCCACTCGGTCACCAAATTATCATTTGTGTTAAATTTTCTCTCATTTTGCACTCTCTTCTAGGTACTGCAAAACAATCCATGACCATCTCTGGCATTGAATTTGCCTTGCCCATCACTCTATTTTGACCCACTTTTCAAAAACATTCTCTCCTCCATGTTTTGTATTGTTAGGTGATCAGGGTACATACCTTGATGGAGTGACCCATTGTTTCTTGGTTCCATCTATAGGGTGTAACAACCCTTGTTTAACACACCATGTTGGAAATAATACTGAGAGGGGGGGGGGGTGAATCAGTATTATCAAATATTTTCCAATAAACACTTGCAGATCTGACTAATGAAACTTGTATATACCTTCCAGAATTTAATGTAATTTATTCTTTAGATGTTAACCATTAATCTATATGTCAGAACCATATAATAATAAACAGGAACAAGAAACATAGACAGTCACACCAAAGAACACTAGATATAAGGTGGAAACCTAATGTGGGTGAAAACCACCTGCTGCAATATGTCTCTATCTTCTTTTAAAGAAACTTCTTTCTACAATGATTTTGTACTGGTGTAGTCCTTTGCCAATACGCAGGCTGCAACCTGCAGAGAGCTACAACCCTCTCTCATTTTCCAGCTTCTCCTGGAAGGGAGCTACAATCCCCTTAGATCTTGTACTAGCTAAGATATTAGTACATAGGTGCTGACCTATAGAAGGCTACTACCTTCTCTTTCTTCTAGGGACCACGTTTCATAAATTTTCAAACTAGATCCAAAAAATCAAGTACATGTGCATCACCCAATCTCCTTTAAAAAAATAACTTCTCAGAATGTAGTAACCAGAAAATAACACCAGTAAACAAACACCAATTTAAACCCAGATCTCTGCCGATATCTACACTTCTCCCATGGCTGCTCCAACTCTTCAGTAGATCTTACTTATAATGCTCCGGTTTCTCCTTGATTTAGATTCAACTATGTCTCACCAACCGATTATCAGAAATTCAAATCTTTCTCTTCTTAAGATTTTCAACTCAACTGTAATTAGCCAAATTATCTCCTTTCCTTTCTATAGGCTAGGCCTCACTCAAAACCATGGACCAAAACCATTGAGAAACAATACCACGGACCCAATACTTGGGTTCAACTCTTTTGGATGCAATACCACAAACCAAAACCATAGGATCAAAAACTGTTGGACTAATACCATGAACCAACCATAAGATTTCCCATGTGCGTGTGATTTTCTCTGCATGAAAGTGCATGAACTTTTCTCTGCATGAAAGTGCGTGAACTTTTCTCTGCATGAAATGAAATTTTCTCTTCATGAAAGTGCGTGAACTTTTCTCTGCATGAAAGTGCATGAACTTTTCTCTTCATGAAAGTGCGTGAAATTTTCTCTACATGAAAGGAACTTTTCTCTGCATGAAAGTGAGTGAACGTTTCTCTCCATGAAAGTGCGTGAACTTTTCTCTGTGTGAAAGGAACGTTTCTCTGCATAAAAGTACGTGAACTAGAAAATAACTTTGCTACACTATAATTTATCATCTGAGATGAGTGGGTTGCCATCGAGTACAACATATGTATCATAATGCCAACAATCTCCCCCTTTGGACTTGATGGCAACAAAAACCAATCACTCTCCCCCTTTGACATCAAGGGAAAAGGGGCGGACTACCATACTCCCCTGAGTACCTGCTGAAAACTCTGAACAAGCTCCCCCTTTGTATATGCTCTGTGCTGAAATGTTGTCTACAAAAATATGTTCTACAAGAAAGAACATGACTCCATACATTATAAGTAACCTTCCTATCATCATGACTCATACATACATCCATCTCCCATCCAAGTGGGCATACACAAGATAGACAAAACTCATTCATCCCAGGCATAGTGGGGAAACCAAAATAGGCCATTACATGACCTTGATATGAAAAGAAGTACATGACATAGAGATAAGAACAACTATCAGCAAAATCAACCTTCAGACTAACACACATTGATCTACTCCACCAGAGAACTCTTGAGAAATCAAACCAAGGACTTCTAAGATAATGCCAACAATGCATCATTAGAAGAATATATGCTCCCCCTAAACTTATGCCAAATGATCTCTGATAGACCCATTCGACCCACATAGATCGGCAAATGCACGTGTATCCTCCTGCGTACAACAGACAAGATTCAACAGTAGGATGATGCATCAACAACCCCTAGCTTTTGTCTGAGGTATTCAAATGTCTCCCTGGGAAATGGTTTGGTGAGTATATCAGCAACTTGTTCCTTGGAGGGAACATACTCCAATTTGACCTTTTGTTCCAACACTTGTTCCTGAAGAAAATGATACTTGATTGGTATGTGCTTGGTCTTTGAATGCATGACTGGGTTCTTTGAAATTCTGATTGCACTTGTATTATCATATAAGATGGAGATAGGTGGAGTACAAGTGATTTGAAAATCCTGCAAAGTTTGCATCATCCAAAGGAGTTGTGTGCAACAAGATGCAACAGCCACATATTCTGCTTCAACTATAGATAAAGCAATCGAACTTTGTTTCTTGTTGAACGTGGATACTAATCTGGAACCCATAAAGAATGCACCACCACTAGTGCTTTTCTGTCATCCACGCTTCTAGCCCAATCTGCATCTATATAAGCATGAAGAGTGAGACCTGTATCTCTAGGATACCATAGACCATAGTTTTGAGTTCCTTGAAGATACTTGAAAATTCTCTTTACTGCCTGAAGATGAGTTTCCTTTGGATTTGCCTGAAATCTTCCAACTATTCCCATTGCATGCATCATGTCTGGTCGGGTTCTTGTTAGATAGAGAAGACTACCAATCATAGATCTATAGGTTGGTTGATGCACTAATGCCGAGTCATCATTTGCGCTGAGGCTACATCCTGTCACCATTGAGGTACATACAGGTTTCAAATCCTCCATCCCATATTTCTTCAAGATCTGCTTGAGGTACTTGGTTTGAGATAAAAAGATACTGCCTTCATTTTGTTGGATTTGTAAACCAAGAAAATATGTCAGCTCTCCAATCAAGGACATTTCGAATTCTTTCTGCATCACCAAGGCAAAATTTTGACTCATAGCTTCTTCATTGCTGCCAAATATGATATCATCAACATACACAACAAGTATTAGCAATTTTTCATTTTCAATTTTTATATAAAGATTGCTATTTTCCGATCCTTTTGAAAAACCTTGTTGATGAAGGTATCTGTCCAGACAACAGTACCAAGCCCTTGGAGCCTGTTTAAGACCATAGAGAGCCTTTTTAAGTCTGCATACAAGTTTTGGATCATTTCCAAGAATGAATCCATCTGGTTGATCAATGTACACTTCTTGTTCTAAGTCTCCATTCAAAAAGGCAGATTTCACATCCATTTGAAATACTTTGAATTTCTGAAAGCTAGAGAGAGCAAGGAACATTCTGATGGCCTCAAGTCTAGCAACGGGAGCAAAAGTTTCTTCAAAGTCTATTCCTTCTTGTTGAGGATACCCTTTACAAACAAGTATGGCCTTATTTCTAACAACTTCCCCATTTTCATTCAACTTGTTTTTGAAGATCCATTTTGTCCCTATGACATTCTTATCTTTTGGTCTAGGAACCAACTCCCAAGTGTTATTCTTTTCGATCTGCTCAAGTTCTTCATCCATTTCC
>APFE030068064.1:36770-64021 GCA_000404065.3 Pinus taeda | reverse complement strand
TACATTTTGTGGTTCAGTGGAGGAAAGTATGCCAAATAGCTTGAAGCTTCTGCAATTGTTCTTCTTGTTTGTATTCCTGCCTCTTTTTGCCCCAAAATTTGATATTCTGGATGATTCTTTTGAACGTACCTGGATGTGAGTCTTTTATTCTATCCTTATTTGTTCTTTAGGCACCTCATGGGCTTCTTCTTCATAGGTTTCTTCTTCATCATGAATCTGATTTGATGTTGATGGATAGTCCTCATCATCTTTGAAATCTTCAGATCTTACTTGCCTAGGAGTGTTTTCTTCTTCATCAACCACTACATCAATACCTTCAACAATTTTTCCAAGCCTTTTATTATAACACTTGTAAGCCTTGCTGTTGGGAGAGTAACCAAGGAGAATGCCTTCATCTGATCTAGGTTCAAACTTGCCAAGATGTTCATCAGTATTTTTGATATAGCATTCGCTTCCAAAAATTTTGAAATATTTTACCGAAGGAGTCTCACCATACCAGAGCTCATGAGGGGTTTGAGTGCTGTTCACCCGGACATTTGTTTTGTTGAGAATAACAACCACAACAAATGCATCTTCACCCCACAAAGTTGCGGGAGTTCCAGATTCATCAAGCATAGCACGAGCCATTTGTTGAACCGTTCTGTTCATCCTTTCCACTACTCCATTTTGCTGAGGAGTCCTGGTTGTAGAGAATTCTCTTCTTATTCCACGTTCTTCACAAAAATAAAAAAATTCATTCGAGGTAAATTCTCCTCCTTGATCAGACTTGAGGCATTTGATTCTGTGATCTGATTCGTTCTCAACCAAAGCTTTGAAGGATTTGAATTTTTCGAAGGCTTCATCTTTGTGCTTCATGAGTCCTATCCAAACCATCCTTGAATAGTCGTCAATGAATAATATAAAGTATTCTTCTCCCTGAGGTGACCGTTTCCTAGATGGAACACATACATCAGTATGGACAAGTTCAAGTGGCCTACTAGCTGATCTTTCCTTCTCAGGGAAGTTAGTTCTAGTTTGCTTACCAAATTGACATGATTTACATTTTGTATTATCTGGAATTTTGATGTCTAGAAGACCACGACTTGCCTAGTATTTGCATGCTTTCCTTATTTGTGAGAAGCTTAGATGCCCCAATCTTTGGTGCCATAGCTGGTGTTCATCATTATTGCTTAGATAGCATTGATGTTGTCCTTCTTTGAATATGTACAAATTATTTGGATTTCTTATGCCTTTGATCACTATTTTTCCTGTATCAAGATCACGAAAACTACATCCATTTGATCAAAATATTACCTCTATTCCTTGATCACACATCTGACTGACACTCAATAGATTATGCTTTAAGCCATCAACATACATAACATTTCTTGCTTTGACCTTTTCTTTTAAAAGAGCAGAACCTTGACCTTTTATGAGTGTAGGGGTGGCATTTCCAAATGAGACCTTCTTCTCCTTCTCCAAGGCACTATATGACTGAAGTTTTTCTTTATCACCTGTCATATGTTTCGAACATCCACTGTCGATGTACCATTGATTTTCCTGCCCTTCCGCATATAAGGCTATACCACATCTTTCTGGTTGTAGTTCTTTCATTCTCCATGTTTTGGCACTTGAGGCTTGTTCCTTCTGAGTTGTTTGTCGAAACCTGCTCCTGCATTCAGAATCTTCATGACTGAAGTTGTTACAAATAGAACATTCAATTTTGTTTTCAAGGGCATAAAGTTATTGTAGGTCCTTTTTGTGATTCCAATCATGTTTCTTCGTTTTTGAGCTTCTCTAGTCATGATTGTCTTATAGGCAACACATTGAGCTGCTTTGTGAACAAAGTTATGACAAGAGAAGCATTGGCCATTGAAGAAACTCCTGCGATTATAAAATCTACCAACCAAATGATTGTAGTTTCTACTGCCATCCATTCCTTAGGCAAATTGAGAAGATTTTACCTATGGCTGGTTGTAGCTTCTGTTCATCCTTAAGGTAGATTGCCCCCGATTTACCTAGTAGTCTTTGTTTATTCTTGAGGTAAATTGTCCCTGATTTACCTGGTGATCTCTATCGGGACTTTTCTCACTCCTCCTTGTTGCATCAAGATAAATTTTGGAGGTGGATGGCTCCTGCGCTTGAGATGTTTCTTCATTATATCCCAGACCTGTCTTGATTAGGGGAGAACGCCGCACATTGATAATCTCATCTAGAGTTTTAGATCCTTTAACAAATCTAAGATTAAGAGCTTTTGTTTTCTCAATCTCTTTTCTAAGTCCCACAATTTCACATTCTAACTTTTCATGATGTTTTTCCCTTTCAGCCAGTTGAAATTGCTGAGTATCAATAATCATATTTTTCTCTTCTAAACAAATTTTGAGTTTAGAAATTTCTTCATAAAGACCTTCTTAATCTATAACATCCATGAAATCATCATCTTCAAAAGCCATTAAAAGTCTATAATTATTACCTCGTTCATATTCATCACTATTTGAGATTCCATCACTGCCTTCATGAGTGTAGTAGTTTTCCTTACTTACATTCTATTTCTTGTTCCATCTAACAGGTTCCTTACCTTTGTCAAGCTTATATTTATGAGGACACTTGGTAGCATAGTGACCGACTCTTCCACAAGCAAAGCATTTGAAAGGTAACTTACCTCTGAATCTTCCAGCACCCCGTTGAAGGTTCTTGACAAAATTTGATTCTTCCTCTTCTTTTGACATATGTCCTGACTCATAGTAATCTCCTTTTCCTGAAGCCTTGAATGCAGCTTCTCTCCTGTCTGATGGCCCTCCTTTCCTCATTTCGTAAGCGGTTAGAATTCCATGTAGTTTTGACATGGTAATTTCTGTAGATTCTCCTTTTCTTCTATTGCAGAAACTTTTGATTCAAACTTAGGAGAAAAAGATCTTAGAACCTTTTCAACCACAACAACCTCTTTTATTTCTTCACCCAAGTTTTTCATACAATTAACAATCTCATCTATTCATAGGAAATAGTTAGCCACACTTTCATCATTGTAAATTATGAGATTTTCATACTGAATTCTGAGGGTTTGAAGTTTTGCTCGTTTTACCTGTTCATCTCCTTCATAGCTCAAAACGATCTTGTCCCATATTTCTTTTGCGGTTTTATACTGCATAACCTTGACGAATTCGAATTGAGATAGACATCCTAATAGAGTATTGACAGCCTTTGCATTTGCTTCAAACTGCTTCTTCTCAGCCGGATCTGTGGGAGTTGCTGATGGAAAAATGTACCCTGTATCTATGATATCCCAGACTTTTGTACCAAGAGATTGAAGATAGGTAGTAACTCTTACCTTCCAATAAACAAAATTGGTCCCATCAAAAATTGGTGGCCTGATCGATGCTTCTCTCTTGTAGTTGCTCATGATGATAGATCTTCCTTCAAGCGATCAAGCTTCTTCTGAAGGACCTACTCTGATACCAATTGTTGGAAATAATACTGAGAGGGGGCGGTGAATCAGTATTATCAAATCTTTTCCAATAAACACTTGCACATCTGACTAATGAAACTTGTATATACCTTCTAGATTTCAATGTAATTTATTCCTTAGATGTTAACCATTAATCCGTATGTCAGAACCATATAATAATAAACAGGAACAAGAAACATAGACAGTCACACCAAAGAACACCAGATATAAGGTGGAAACCTAATGTGGGTGAAAACCACCTACTCCAATATGTCTCTATCTTCTTTCAAAGAAAATTCTTTGTACAATGATTTTGTACTGGTGCAGTCCTTTTCTAGTACGCTGGCTGTAACCTGCAGAGAGCTACAACCCTCTCTCATTTTCCAGCTTCTCCTAGAAGGGAGCTACAACCCCCTTAGCTCTTGTACTAGCTAAGATACTAGTACGCAGGTGCTGACCTACAGAAGGCTACTACCTTCTCTTTCTTTCAGGGACCACATTTCATAAATTTTCAAACTGGATCCAAAACATCAAGTACATGTGCATCACCCAATCTCCTTTAAAAAAATAACTTCTCATAATGTTGTAACCAGAAAATAAAACCAGTAACCAGACACCAATTTAAACCCAGATCTCTACAGAAACAGATAAAAGACAGCTAAAATATATTTCAGGAAAGGTCCACAACTTCACCAAAGGAAACCTGCGGATATCCGCACTTCTGCCGTGGCTGCTCCAACTCTTCAGTAGATCTGACTTATAATGCTCCGGTTTCTCCTTGATGCAGATTCAACTATGTCTCACCAACCGATTATTAGAAATTCAGATCTTGCTCTTCTTAAGATTTTTAACTCAACTGTAATTAGCCAAATGATCTCCTTTTATTTTTATAGGCTAGGCCTCACTCAAAACCATGGACCAAAACCATTGAGAAACAATACCACAGACCCAATACTTGGGTTCAACTCTTTTGGATGCAATACCATGGACCAAAACCATACGATCAAAAACTGTTGGACTAATACCATGAACCAACCATAATATTTCCCATGTGTGTGCGCTTTTCTTTGCATGAAAGTGCGTGAAATTTTCTCTCCATGAAAGGAACTTTTCTCTTCATGAAAGTGCGTGAAATTTTCTCTGCATGAAAGTGCGTGAACTTTTCTCTTCATGAAAGTGCGTGAACTTTTCTCTGCATGAAAGTGCGTGAACTAGAAAATAACTTTGTTGCACTATAATTTATCATCTGAGATGAGTGGGTTGCCATCAAGTACAACATATGTATCATAATGCCAACACTCTTTATTTTTGTCAAGCTTGAGGAGGATAACATATGCTTGTTCTATAATTTGCTCTTCAAGCAAACCTGTCGCTATGTTTTAGCGAGCCTAGTGATAGTGAAACTCGTTCTTGTCTGGGTGGACAAGTTTGTCGCTATTGTTTAACGAGTTTAATGACAAATTTAACTTGGTCCTTTTCATGTTTAGAGAGATTGAAAAGGGATGAAAGGGAAAATCTAGCAGTCCTTTTTCATAGCATAATCCATTAAGTCCGAAAAAGTATAAACTAATACGAAAGGGATGACTTTTCGATCACTTAATCGAGCCGAAAAAGACAAACGCTCGATATTTTTGTTTGATAATCCCTTAGGTCCCAAAATATTTAAATGTACAGGAGGGATGGCACTTCCCTTTACTTTAACGAGCTGGGAAGGCCAATAGCTCGGTAATCGTTTCATATTTAGCGAGTCTAAAAAGAGCTTAAAAGAAACTCATTTTTTGAGGAATGAGTGGTGCTTTCGAGTAGCAACTGGTTCTAGGTAAGTTCAAACCATTATGGACGGGCCCCTATATTGTTAAACGAGTATTAGCAAAAGCAACCCATGAGCTGGTAGATTACGATGGGATTCCACTGTCGCAACCCCGAAACGAGTTGTATCTTAAGCGTTACTATGCTTGATTAAGTGTAGTGGTATCTTTATAGATATGTTTTTGTTACATTTTTGTTTTCGTCAAAGAGTTGTCATTTTGGTTAGGTAATCCACTTTGCATTTGTTGCAGATGTCATAATTTTTGGAAACGTTCATTGGATATGCTGGCAGAGCTAGTCGTAGAACGCAGAACCTATCTTCTACAGCCTGGGCCATTTTTGCTCCAAGTGGCGAGTTAGTGAGTTTCAGGGGGATATGTATTGGTCAATCAACGAACAACATCGTTGAGTATAGTGCGTTGATGGCGCTTCTCTCTAATGCCATTTCACATGGCATACGCTGACTTATTGTCAGGCTACATTCGCAACTCGTCATTCTACAGCTTACTGGCATCTATTCCGTTCAAAACCCAGCTATTTATCGTATGTTCCTAAGAGTTAGGATTTTGGAAAGGCAGTTTGATTCCATTCAGTATCAACACCTTTCTTGAAACATAAACACATTAACTAATTCATTAGCAAATTATGTGTTGGATATGAATTTGTAGCATTTGTAAATATAAGCATTTCAAATTAACATTTGCATCAGGATCACATAACTTAACCAAGATAAAACTCCGAAAATAAAAAATATATAACTTTTTATAGTTTTTACAAAATGTTTTGTGTCCAAGACAAAATTGGTCACACGACCAAGAAACTCAAAAATGAATGCAGGAAAGCATCCTAGGTTAATTATGCTAGTGATAACATGTCACCACCTATGCAATCATATGCAAGAGCCTAGTCCATCGAATCGACGCAATAGTAGTATGGTGCTGTAACCTCAGAGGTAACTCATCGGTCCTCACACCTTGAATACCAAGAGTGAGGCCCTCGACCTGATCCTGCAACACTTCCAGGGTCTCTTCTATGTCCAGATCATGAAGGACAACCCTCCCTATAGCCTCTCCTGCTGGGATATCAGCTGTCACCCTTCGGCGTGCTGCTAGTCGCACTAGCCCAACATTTTCACAAATATATGAGTTTGATTAGTCTTGTTAATAAAAACACTAAAACAAAATAAAACTAATAAACAAAGATATGGTCAAATCATCTTACCCATAACACTCCACTGCTCGCCAGCTGGTAACACCAAATCTAGGTCACCTCAGAAATCCATCCCAATGTATGGATACTCCGCAAAGACCATCTCCTGACAGTTGAACCACTCAAACAAGGCATCAGAGAAAGAAATATGTGACTGACTAGCATGTTTGACCATGAGATCAACCCATCTCTGCATCCATGGTTTCCTCGAGGCTGGAAATCCTAATGAAATGTATTGTGGCTGTATCAGTGGAATCCTCTCCAAGGCGAAAGCAGTCAAAATGGAACCATAACCAAAGTTCTTGGATCTTCCGTTCCTTACCATGGAGAGTTGTTCTTTTATAACCAGAAGTATGACCTCATACCAGTTGAATACCTTTGGTTCCAGGCATTCCAGGGCGTACTGCATATAAGATCTGTTGGCCAAATGAAGAGTTGTGCTACCAGCTAATCTAGCAAAGGTGAACAAAATGGTCCTCAAGGACCCATCAATGACATCTCAGATATTGATCTTGATGTCCCTACTAGGTTGAGATCCACCTCTACAAAACTGATGAATATAATCCCTCATAGATTCGCCCCCACGTGCAGACCCTGATAGTGAGAGAGGGACACCACGCCTCGATAACCCTGTGAAAAAGTAGATATCCTTGACTGTTAATGGAATGCATTTTCCTCTAATCTGGAATACCTGGCTGATTGGATCCCATGCATCGAGAAAATATTGCAACAAATTGATTTTTTGCCTCATGCTGGATATGTGGAAGAATTTGAGCAAACCACAGTTTTGTAATGCAGTAACTGTGCCTTGGTCGTGTAAGGAAATCATGTCCTCTTCTTAATATTCACATTCACACCATGTGACGACCATCTTGATCCGATAAATATCTGAAACACAAACAAAAGATAAATTAGGATCCTGATTTGAGAAAAAACAGGCAAACATTTCATGAAAAATCACTGTATAAAGTTTCCCTTCTGTGCCCATCGCACCCTACCTGTGCACAAGGTGAGATACATACTGACTACCCAGTGTCCAGTTCAGTATGCATCACACTTTTTGATGCAAGCCAGGTGCGATCAAGGAAGAATGAATTCTTCAAACCCCAAGGGCCTAGAAATAAGGACAAATTTTCTCAAAATCAGAAGAAGATGGAATGAAAATGAAGAGCTCAAGGTTAGCTCCTACCTGGTTCTGACGGTGCGGAGAATAGTCCACCGGATCTCCTGAAATTAGCTGATGAAATTTGAGGGGGAAAACCACTACAGAGCTCCAAAATCCCAAATTCAAAAGGAAATGGTAAAAATGAAGGGTCTCTGTTATGTCCAGATCATGAAGGACAACCCTCCCTACGGCCTCTCCTGCTGGGACATTAGGTGCCTCCCTTGGGCGTGTTGCTGGTCGCACTGGCCCAACATCTGCACAAATATATGAGTTTGAATAGTCTTGATAAAAAAAACACTAAAACATTATAAAACTAATAAAAAAAGATATGGTTAAATCATCTTACCCATAACACTCCACTGCTCGCTAGCCGGTAACACCAAATATGGGTCGCCTCAAAAATCCATCCCAATGTATGGATACCCAACAAAGACCATTTCTTGATGATTGAAACACTCAAAGAAGGCATTAGAGAAAGAAATCTGTGACTGACCAGCATGTTTGGCCATGAGATCAACCCATCTCTGCATCCGTGGTTCCCTTGGTGTTGGCAATCCTAATGAAATGTACTCTGGTTGCATCAATGGAATCCTCACCAAGGCAAAGGCAGTCAAAATGCAACCGTAGCCAAAGTTCTTGGATCTTCCATTCTTTACCTTGGAGAGCTATTCTTTTATAACTGGAAGTACTTCCTCACACTAGTTGAATACCTTTGGCTCCAGGCATTCCAGGGCGTACTGCATATAAGATCTATTGGCCAAATGAAGAGCCATGCTACCATATAATCTAGCAAAGGTGAACAAAATGGTTGTCAAGGACCGATCAATGACATCTTGGATATTGATCTTACCATCCCTGCTAGGCTAAGATCCATCTCTTCAAAACTGACGAATATGATCCCTCACGGTGTCATTGGATATTGATCTTACCGTCCATGCTAGGCTAAGATCCATCTCTTCAAAACTGACGAATATAATCCCTCACGGATTCGCCCCCACGGGCGGACCCTAATAGTGAGAGGGGGGCACCACGCCTCGATAATCCTGTCAATGGAATGGAACTGTCAATGGAATGGATTTGCCTCTAATCTAGAATAACTGGTTGATCGAATCCCATGCATCGAGAAAATATTGCAACAAATTGATTTGCTGCCTCATGCTGGATATGCGGAAGAATTTGAGCAAACCACAGTTTCATAATGCAGTAACTGTGCCATGGTCGTGTAAGGCAATCATGTCCTCTTCTTCATGTTCATGTTCACAACATGTGATGACCATCTTGGTCCGATAAATTTCTAAAACACAAACAAAAGATAAATTAGGATCCGGATTTAAGCAAAAACAGGCAAAACTTTCATGAAAATTCACTGTATAAAGTTTCCCTTCTGCGCCCATTGTGCCCTACTTGTGCACAAGGTGAGATGCATACTAACTGACTAGTATCTAGTTCAGTATGCATCACACTTTTTGATGCAGGCCAGGAGTGATGGAGGAAGAACGAATTCTTCACACCCCAAGGGCCCAGAAGCAAGGAAAAAGTTGCTCAAAATCAGAAAAGGATGGAATAAAAATGAAGAGCTCAAGGTTAGCTCCTACCTAGTCCTAACGGCACAGAGAATACTCCATCGGATCTCTAGAAATCAGCTGATGAAATTTAAGGGGGAAACCACTACAGAGCTCCAAAATTCCCATTTTCGAAAGGAAATGGTAAAAATGAGAAGTAAAACTACTTTTTATGTTACTATTCACGTACTTCAAGTAAAATGTTAGTTTTTAATTCATTTTTTCAGGGATATATATGTATTTCTAATCAGTTTGATGGAGCAATTGAGTAGGTTGAACAATCGATGAAAGAATCTAACGTGTTAAATGGTGAACTAAATATCTTTGACCAATATCACGAACAATGTTTCTGCAAGGTTCAAGTTCATTAAAAAATAGACCTGCCACTGAGCACATATTGGCACAAGGTTCAAGCTCACTAAAAAATAAACCCGCCTTTAGTAAACGACCTCTGCGATTGCCATGCTATCAGCTTTTTGAACCTTGGTTGTGTTCTTCCATCACCTTCGTTCTTCTGACCGATCATGCGCTTCCACGTGCTTGTTTACCCTTTTGAGGAACAGTTTTGATGAGTGATTCTATTAGCCACCCTCTTCACACTGCCATGTTTTGAGAAATTCCAAACTTATCTAGAACGAGTTGCTACCCGAAAACACCACTCGTTCCTCAAAAAATGAGTTTCTTTTAAGCTATTTTTAGACTCGCTAAATATGAAAATATTACTGAGCTATTGACCTTTCCAGCTCGTTAAAGTAAAGGGAAGAACCATCCCTCCTATACATTTTAATGTTTTGGGACTTGAGGGATTATCAAACAAAAATATCGAGCACTTGCCTTTTTCAACTCGCTAAAGTGATCAAAAAGTCATTCCTTTCATATTATTTTATACTTTTTTGGACTTAAGGGATTACGCTATGAAAAAGGACTGCTGGAGTTTCCTTTTCACCCCTTTTCAAACTCTATAAACATGAAAAGTACTGAGTTACCTTTGTCTTTAAATTCATTAAAACAATAGCGACAAACTTGTCTGCCCAGACAAGAACGAGTTTCACTGTCGCTAGGCTCGCTAAAACATAGCGATAGGTTTTCCCAAAGAGAAAATTATAGAATAAGCATATGTTATCCTCCTCAATCTTGAAAAAAATAAAGAGGTACAAGTCAGCAATGACTGGGGAAAAAGGGAAGAAAACTTGATGAACTTCATTGGTAGCAGGTCACTCTTGAACATGACACTTTCACTCCATCACCATGATTGAGTCGAGTTAGGTTATTCCGTTCACTGGTCGTATCACCATTGGTCCTCCACACCATCCATATTTTGGGGTTAACGCTACCAATCCATCTCAGTTTCACTGATATTTTCAAGAGAAGTCATTCAGAGAATTTACCGCCTAGCTAACGCCTCATCCACTGCAATACCTTCACTCTCCATTTTTCATGACCACCGTCCCAGAACCTTGTATCATCAAATCATTTTCACCTCCAGAAAATCATTTGCTTCATTCCGTGTCGTAGACGTGGGATACATTAAGGCCCTCCTACGATGGGTCACTTCTTGTCAACATCAGTTCATTATCCAAGAATTTGACTTAGAAACAACCCTTTTAGTGCTTTGAATCTTGCCTGCCTCAATGCCAAGCTTCTCACTTCTGGCGACAGGTTTGCATCAAAGGCCTTCGACTGAAAGATTTTGCATGGTGTTCGACATTGACTCATATATTCACACCACGTGAGTTGTATTGTAGTACCTTGAGGGTCATTATCATTATTGGTGATACCTATCGCACCTATTAACAGCTTACATCATTGGCTGGTAATCAGGCGATGTCTTTCCATGCTCGACTTCAGAACATCTTTTCACATGGATCGACTTGTATATCGAGTGAAGATTGAACGATTTTGAAGACCCTGGATCTAGTTTCATCCATCTGGGCTACGATATATTCAGGAATATAAAGATGTCAAATGTATACAGAAGCTGCATAGATGGTTATCTAAGCGAGGGATGATGACCCTTCATATGAAGAATCACTAGTCTGCAACTACAGACGATTATCTGTTCTATGTACATGAAAATGAATTTATAAAGTTGCGCATGGGAGTTCCTGCCTCAACTAGATCATGAAAATAATATGATGATGATGTATTGTATTGTATCTTATATAGGTCACCTTCCAGTTCGAGTACCTTAGATCCTCATGATAAAGCATTTCACCCGACATCAAAAGATTTACGACCTCATGCTTTAGGGGGCAATTGTTATAGACATACTTGGGCACTTCAACCCCAATCACATATGTTGATAAACCAAGGGATCTTTAACTCCCAAAAGTGTTTTTTCATACCCTAAAGAATCATGGTCAATTGATTACATCATTTTCCAGAAGTTCCACTTGAAAAACCACTCAGAACTAGCCAAACTTGGACCATACTGACTGCTCCTTGGTCAAGGTGCGATGCATACTGGCTACTACACTAGCCAGGTGCGATGCATACTGAAGAGGCCTTCTGTGGGGTATGATGAGTGATAATGGACAAATGGCTGAGACAATTTTCTAGGTGGATGCTCATGGAATCTTCTAGAAACTTCTCCTATGACACTTGCCTCTCTGAATTCTCCCAGGGATGAGTAAGAGATCAATGAAATCTCCAAGTGGAATCAAGAACTATTAGCAGAATGACACTAATCAAAAACCTAGAGCTGACTCACACAATTGCAAGACATCTATAAATGGATCCCTCATCTGAGAGATCTAGAGAGGCGAGAATTTTGTATTTGTAAGGAAGTGCTGTTGGTTTATTTTTGAGAAGAGACATTGTATTGTTGGGTGATATTGCTTTTCATGAGGTGAAGAGGGATTTGATGCTGGGAGGATGATGTTGGATCAAATAGCTGGGTTGTAATCCTCTCTTCTACTATTAATAAAGTTATTTGAGATTTCCTCCATATAATCGTGTACTTGTGAATCTTGTTATTTGTGAATGCAATTATTTTGTCAATGTATTTCGAATTTTGAATTGTTGATGGTATTATAGATCGTGATGCTTTGATGGTGTTTTATTTCTTTGCCTCTATAGGTATTCTCTAAAGTGGGACAAGTAGGAGAGGAGTGGAAATCTCTATCAAGGAAGAGAGGAAACAAGCAAGGAGCCAAGCAAGAGATTCAGGTTGGTACTCTTTGCTTCTCTATTATTTATCATACATAAAGGAAATCAAAATTTTCTTTGATTGTTTGTTTCTAAGATAGCTACTTGTCGTCGGAAGTGATAAACTTGTCATTGAGGCATGCAAGCTTCAAGGTACTGAAAGGGTTGTTTCTAAGTCAACTTCTTGGATAACGAGCTGATGTTGAAAAGAAGTGACTCATCATAGGAGGGCCTTGATCTATCCCACATCTACAACACAAAAAAAATAAAATGATTTTCTGGAGGTGAAAATGATATGATGATACAAGGTTTAGGAATGGCAGTCATAAAAAATGGGGAGGAAGGTATTGCAGTGGATGAGGCGTTAGCTAGGTGGTGAATTCTCTGAATGACTTCTCTTGAACATATCGACGACAATGAAATGGATTGGTAGCATTAACCCCAGAAGATGGATGGTGTGGAGGACCAATGGTGATATGACCGGTGAATGGAATAACCCAACTCGACTCAATCATGGTGATGGAGTGAAAGTGTCATGTTCAAGAGCGACCCGCTACTAATAAAATTCTTCAAGTTTTCTTCCCTTTTTTTCCAATCATTGTTTACTAGTCCCTCTTTATTTTTGTCAAGCTTGAGGACGATAACTTATGCTTGTTCTATAATTTTCCCTTTGGGCAAACTTGTCCCTATGTTTTAGTGAGCTTAGCGATAGTGAAACTCGTTCTTGTTTGGATGGAAAAGTTTGTCGCTATTTTTTTAACAAGTTTAGTGACAAGGATAGCTTGGTCCTTTCCATGTTTAGAGATTTTGAAAAGGGACAAAAAGGAAACTCCAGTGGTCCTTTTTCATCGCATAATCCCTTAAATTTGAAAAATTATAAAATAATATGAAAGGGACGACTTTTTGATCACTTTAGCCAGCCGAAAAAGACAAGCACTCGATATTTTTGTTTGATAATCCCTCAAGTCCCAAAAGATTAAAATGTATAAGAGGGATGGCACTTCCCTTTACTTTGACGAGTTGCTAAGGCCAATAGTTCGGTAATCTTTTCATATTTAGTAAGTCTAGAAAGAGCTTAAAAGAAACTTGTTTTTTGAGGAACAAGTGGTGTTTTCGGGTAGCAACTGGTTCCAGGTAAGTTTGGAATTTCTCAAAACATGGCAATGTGAAGAGGGAGGCTAATAGAATCAATCGTTGCAGTTGTTCCTCACAAGGGTAAACAATCAAGTGGAAGCACATGATTAGTCAGAAGACTGGAGGTGATGGAAGAACACAACCAAGGTTTAAAAGGTTGATAGCATGGCAATCATAGAGGTCGTTTACTGAAGGTGGGTTTATTTTTTAATGAGCTTGAACCTTGTGCCAACATGTGCTCAGTTACAGGTTTATTTTTTAACGAGCTTGAACCTTGCAAAAACATTGCTTGTGATATTGGCCAAATATATTCAGTCTTTCCATTTAACACATTAGACTCTTTCATCGGTCATTAAACCTGCTCAACTGCTCCATCAAATTGATTAGAAATACATATATATGCCAAAAAAATGAATTAAAAACTAACGTTTTACTTGAAGTACGTGAACAGTAACATAAAAAGTAGTTTTACCTGTCATTTTTACCATTTCCTTTCAAATTTGGGATTCTGGAGCTCCCTCAAGTTTCATCAGCTGATTTTGGGAGATCTGGTGGACTATTCTCTATGTCGTTGGGACCAGGTAGGAGCTAACCCTGAGCTCTTCATTTTCATTCCATCTTCTTCTGATTTTGAGAAACTTTTTCCTTGTTTCTAGGCCCTTGGGGTTTGAAGAATTCATTCTTCCTCACCTGGGCTTCATCGAAAAGTGTGATGCATACTAAACTGGATACGAGTTAGTTAGTATGCATCTCACCTTGTGGATAAGTAGGGTGCGATAGGCACAGAAGGGAAACTTTATATAGTGACTTTTCATGAAATTTTTGCCTATTTTTGTTCAAATTAGAATCCTAATTTATCTTTTGTTTGTGTTTCAAAGATTTATTGGATCAAGATGGTCGTCACATGGTGTGAACGTGAACATGAAGAAGAGGACATGATTTCCTTACATGACAAGGGCACAGTTACTACATTACAAAACTGTGGTTTGCTCAAATTCTTCCGCATATCCAGCATGAGGCAACAAATCAATTTGTTGCAATATTTTCTCGATGCATGGGATCCGATCAACCAGGTATTATAAATTAGAGGAAAATCCATTTCATTGACAGTCGAGGATATCTACTTCTTGAGGGGGTTATCGAGGCATGGTGCCCCTCTCTCACTATCAGGGCCCGCCCGTGGGGGAAAATCCATGAGGGATTATATTCATCAGTTTTGTAGAGATGGATCTCAGCCTAGTAGGGACGACAAGATCAATATCCGAGATGTCATTGATCGGTCCTTGAGGACCATTTTGTTCACCTTTTCTAGATTATTTGGTAGCTCGGCTCTTCATTTGGCCAACAGATCTTATATGCAGTACGCCCTGGAATGCCTGGAACCAATGGTATTCAACTGGTGTGAGGCAATACTTCCGGTTATAAAAGAACAGCTCTCCAAGGTAAAGAATGGAAGATCCAAGAACTTTGGCTACGGTTCCATTTTGAATGCTTTCGTCTTGGAGAGGATTCCATTGATGCAGCCGCAATACATTTCATTAGGATTGCCAGCCCCGAGGGAACCACGGATGCAGAGATGGGTTGATCTCATGGTTAGACATGATGGTCAGTCACAGATTTCTTTCTCTAATGCCTTCTTTGAGTGGTTTGACTGTCAGGAGATGGTCTTTGTGGAGTATTCATACACTGGGATGGATTTCCAAGACGACCTAGATTTGGTGTTACTGGCTGGCGAGCAATGGAGTGTTATGGGTAAGATGATTTGACCATATCTTTGTTTATTAGTTTTATAATGTTTTAGTGTTTTTTTTTATCAAGACTAATCAAACTCATATATTTGTGCAGATGTTGGGCCAATGCAACCAGTAGCACGCCTAAGGGTGGCAGCTGACATCCCAACAGGACACAAAACATTTTGTAAAAACTTTAAACAGTTATATATTTTTTATTTTCAGAGTTTTATCTTGGTTAAGATATGTGATCTTGATGCAAATGTTAATTTGAAATGCTTTTCTTTGCAAATGTTGCAAATGTCTATCTAACACATAATTTTCTAATGAATCAGTTAATGTGTTTAAGTTTCTAGAAATGTGTTGATATTGAATGGAATCAAACTGCGTTTCCAAAATTATGACTCTTAGGAACATACGATAGATAGCTGGGTGTCGAATAGAATAGATGCCAGTAAGTTGTAGAATGACGAATTGTGAATCTAGCCTGACAACAAGTCGGTGTATACCATGTGAAATGGCATTAGAGAGAAGCTTCATCAACGCACTGTACTCATCGATGTTGTTTGTTGATCGAAAAATACATATGACCCTGAAACTCACTAACTCGCCTCTTGGAGCAAAAATGGCGCAGGCTGCAGAAGATAGGTTCCACGTGCTACGACTAGCTCCGTCAGCATACCCAATGAATGTTTCCAAAAGGTCCGACATCTGCAACAAATGCAAGGTGGATTACCTAACCAAAATGACAACTCTTGATGAAAACAAAAATGTAACAAAAGCATATCTATAAAGGGATTACTACACTTAATCAAACATAGTAACGCTTAAGATACAACCCGCTTCAGGGTTGTGACAGTGGAATCCCATCGTAATCTACCAGCTCGTATGCTCCTTTTGCTAATACTCATTTAACAATATAGGGGCCCATCCATAATGGTTCGAACTTACCTGCTCCCAATTTATTGGAGTCCTGATCGTAAAGCAAGACCAGGTCTCCTTCTGAGAAAACACGAGGCTTGACATTTTTATCAAATTGTGATTTGACATGTTTCTTATGTGCTTCGTTAGCTAGCACAGCGTCACGACTGGTTTCATCCAAGTGGATTAGTTCCATAAAACGAGCCTCTTCCTCCAAATTTTCGGGAAGTAGATTGATTGTGAGCTTGAGAGATGAAATTTCACACTGAATCGATGAGGCAACTTCTAGGCCATACACCAACTGAAAGGGTGTGAATACAGTCATGTTTCTCACCGATGTCCTATATGCCCATAGAGCTGAGTATAGGATTAAGTGCCAATTCCATTTGTGGACTCCAATGATCCTTTGAAGCATGCGCTTCAGGACTTTATTGATGGCCTCTACTTGTCATGAAGTCTATGCCCCATTTAGCAAATGGCCCAATAGCAACTACTCGATGCAGTGGTGCAGGTGGTAATCTGATTTTGCGATTGAAAATCTGACAAGCATGGCAACTTCTGACTGTAGTTATGAAATCTTTGAATATTGTGGGCCAGAAGTAACTAGCTCGAAAGATCTTTTGTGCAGTGGCGTAACCAGATTGATGCCCCCCACATGCACCTGAATGACAGTCATACTTTTTCAGCCTCCTCATGCATGAGGCACCTTCAAGAACTGTATCGACACCATGACGGTAAAGTGTATCACCGATGATCATGTAGTCTTTTCCTTGGTATTGAGTATGTCGCTGTTAAGAGCGAGAGGTGTTAGGCCTAAATTTTTGGGTTTGGAGATAGATCAATATATCTCCATACCATGGGTCGCTTGATGATATCAGAAATAGAGTTTCATCCACGATTGATGCTTTGGATGTTAAATCGTTGGACGACGATGGGAGGTCACAAAGTAACTCTGGAAGACTAGAGATTTCTTTTATTTGGATTTTGTGAGTTCCAGATCAAAATCTTGAAAAATGGCTATCCATTTGGAATATTTGCTCCCTAGAAATTGACGCGATAGAATGTAAGTCATAGGGTTGCAATCTGACAAAATGGTAGTTTTGCGAAAAAGTATATAGTGCTGAAATCTCTGTACTACTTGAACAGCTGCTAAAGCTAGCTTTTCAACATAGGAGTACTTCCTTTCTGTATCATTTAAGTTGCGGCTTAAATAATACATAGGATGTTCTATTCCATTGTCTTCTTGTACTAAAACCATGGTGATGGTTGTATCTGTAACGGCGAGATACAGGCTAAAGTCTTTTTGATAGTTAGGAGCGTACATTAATGATGATTTTACTAGGGAACCTTTTAAAGCATCAAAGGAAGCTTGCACAACCTGACCCCAATTGAAGGGTACTTCTTTTTTCAAAAGACGTGTATAACCTTTAGCAAGCTCGGCATAATTTGGAATGAACCTCCTTACAAATTTTGCTTTCCCTTAGAGTTTCTGAATATGAAAAAAATTTGAAGGTGGAGGCATGTCGATGATTGCCTGAACCTTAAATGGATCAAGTCGAATTCCGTCCTTAGAAACTACGAAACCAAGTAACTGACTAGAACTAACACAAAACGCACACTTGTGTGGATTGAGTCGTATCTTGTAGTGTCAGCAATGCATAAATATAGCTCTCAAATGTTGCGGGTGATCAGTCTGCTTTTGTGAATGAGCTGGTAAATTGTCGAGATATGGTTGAACGTTGTGCTTGATGTCATGGAAGGCATAGTTCATTGCCCTCTAAAAAGTTGCCCCTGCGTTCTTCAAACTGAAAGGTATTTTACGGTATGTGAATGTGCCCCATGGACATATAAATGCAGTCTTTAGCTAGTCCTGTGGGCATATATTGATTTGATTGTATCTCGAAAATCCATCCATGAAGGAAAAGATTTCACATCCGGCACATTCATCAATTATCTAGTTGATGAAGAGTGTAGGGTAGTTGTCCTTCAGACAAGCTTGGTGTACATCCCTATAATTGACACACTAATTGTTCCTTGCCTTTTCATCACAGGAACAATATTCGATACCCAATCTGTTAGAGGAACAGGGTAAATGAAACCAACACATAAACATTTTTCAACTTCTGCCTTAATGGCAACGACTTTCTTTGGGTGCACCGGCCGAAGCCATTGTCGTATTGGTTTGACATCTGGATACATCTTGATTTCATGCTCAACGACAATGCCTGGAATTTCTTCATATGACCATACAAAGACATCTCTGAATTCACGAAAGAGAGCACAATATATTTCCAATTCTGAAGGAGGACAAGATTTTCCAACATGAATATTCTCTACAACATTAGTTTTGGTCGAGATATTAATGGTGATAGTTTCCTCGATATTGGATAGATTTCACTTGGAATCCACCGTATTTACAGTATTTGATAGAAAATAAAAAACTGAAGGATGATTAAGGTCGCTAGAATAATCTTCATTGTTATCTTGAAGATGGGAATGATGGTGGTAATCTTCCCATGGTGCCTCTCCTATCATCATTGACTGAATGATTCCTTCGTCTGTAGAATGTACACTAGACCAAGGATTGGAAGAAGTGTCATACTCTAGAGACTTTCCTATCCAAACACTTGCTGAGTGTTGATTTGGGTTTGCTGCCCATGCCCAGAAAATTGATTGCTACAACAATTCTATAGGGCTTGGGGGCAAAACCTGGCGATGATCCACACTATCAAAAGGGTCAGAGTTCTTATTAATCTTTGATGATGTAGAAGATATCATGTGACAAGTTTCTATTGTGGCCACTTCTGCCAGATTACTTGGAGGCGGGAGGGAAAAAGTACCCATTAAGGAAGGGTCTTTTAGGAGACCTACTCCGACATTTTGAAGCATTTGGGAGTTTCCATGGATCAATGGAATGCTTCCAATAGCTTGTGAACTATTGGGGAAAAAGGTTAGTTGGTCAACGATTGTAATTCCTCCTTGGGATGGAAATGCAATCTTTCTGAAATATGTTGACACAACAGTAGCCATAGCATAAATCCAAGGTCTGCCCAGTAAGATATTGTAGTCAAGGTTTCCATCAATGACCTTTACTTCAATTTCTACTGTCCTGCCCCCCAGTTCAACTTGCAGGTTACTTAATATCCCATATGGCATGTATTTCCTTCCATCAAATGCTTTTAACGTCATTGATGATCATGACATTGGTGGTGAGCCTAAAGTTTTCCAGCAACTCATTGACATAATATAGGTAGATGCCCCCTTGTCAATGATTGTTTGATGAACATTTTTTTTGAGGGCGTTTACTTGTATAAGGAAAGCAAGTTGGGTCGATAACTGAGGTTCATATCCTTTATGGTTAAAAGCCACAAGATTTGAATCCGTTGGGTCAATCCCACCTATTGCTGATAATAAAGGTTGCTTTTGGGAGGGGCAATTCTGCAGTACTTCAAGTGTCGACATAGCAGATGGTGATTGAGCCGTTCCTCCACTATATTAAAATTCTGTGCTACTCGAGCATGAGGAATAAATGTCGATTTATGTACTACTCCCTTTGGCGGCTTTATAGTTAATTTAGAAATGATGGGTGGCACAACTTCGGATGAAGTTGTTGTCGAACCACTGGGTTGATATGTAGCCTTGTTCTTCGACGTCTGTGGATTCCCATAATCTTTATTCCTTTTTGATATCAAAGCATCATTTTGCTATTTCAAGATGGACAACAAAGCACTTGGGATGGTGAAGCATGATCGATAGCAACCAGATTAGCTTCTGGGTTTGGAAACGGATTGGTCAATACTACTGAGGTACTTGAAGTTTTTAAGAATTTCATCACCTCAGCTTGATGCAGACAATCTTTTGTCTAATGTTCCTCATTACATATGAAACACGGTTGACCTGGTTTCTTTCACCTAGCAGGGTTTCTAGAAGATTTCTCAAGAGTCGAATCTTCTTGTTTCTTCTTTTTGTTTTTCCCTTTCTTCTTGCCCCTTGGTTGCTTTGGTTCCTTGCCCTTGTCACATGACATGGAATTAACCTCTGAGGTAAGAAGTTTTTCACTTGATTTTTGACAGGAAAGTGCAAGGGCTTTACCAGATGGAGCCTTTGTGATTTGCGTACTTGAGGTGCCAATCACACCATTGCCGGCATGAAAGTTCCGGTTTTATTTAGGAGGGGAAGGTTTGGAAAATTTTGGTCTAGGAGCATTGGGGATTTTGTCATGGAGTGTGACAAACTGAGTATAGGTCAAGTCTAAATATTGTGCATGAGCAATGACTTGCTCTTCAGTGACAACTCCTCCCTTGGCCACATCTTCTCTAATAGAAGGTAATAATGACTTAATAAACCACTTAGCTAGAAGCTGATCAAGAACATATGTCTTTACCATTTGATGATGACGTTTCCACTCATGAATATGATCAGATATGTGAGTGGATGTTGTCTATTTAAAGTTGGTAAGGAGTTATGTTCCCATTTCCTACCTTATTGGTAACTAAAAGTGGTTTAGAAAGATAGTGGTGAGGGTATTGAAGTTTTCAAATGAAGCTCTAGGCAATTCAATGTGCCATTTCGATGCCAGACCAGTTAGCGTTTGCTGAAAAAGGTGAAGCCTAATCGAATCATCATTGAGGGTGTTAGATGAACACCACAAATGAAAAGTCATTACGTGATTCGATGGATCTTCTCCTGGATTTCCATTGAATTTAGGAATATCAGATGGAAGTTTATGAGGAATCGCTGGCCAGCAAGGGGCGTAAGAAATTGGATCATTCGTTAGCCGGTTCAGAACTGGTAATTCTAAAGTTTCTACAAAAGTCAACTGTTGATTCAGGTTTGGCAAAGCATACCCAGGATAAGATGGGATTGCCTAAGCAATAGGTCTTTGCATACTAGCATAATGTATCTGATGCTGATAACTTCGATAAGGTTGATGGGCATAACCATTATGGTATGGCTGTTGATAATTGTTTTGAAAATACAGTTGCCCATTACCTGCAAAGCTTTGCTACTTAGGTCCTCAATTAGCTTGCTAGAATTGTGGTTGTTGATATTGTACCAGCCATGGTTGTTGGACCATTTGCTGTTGTCCAATACTGGATGTTTGACTAAGAGGAGGGGTGATAGTACCTATTTGAGCCTGAGTTGTTCCAGTTAAGGAGGCACTAATCTGAGGTTGTGATTGAGCCATGGAGACAAGAGGTTGTTGTATTACAACTTGAGAGACTTGAGGTTGACATACAACACTCAGCGCTTGTACTTTGACACATTCACAATAGTATGTGTAGTGGGAATGTTCAATACAAGTTGATTTGGTTGCATTGAATATACAACTCTTGGCTATTGAGGTAGTATTGGTAGCCAACCACTAGATGTAATTCCAGTTTGACCTGAATTTTGTTGTGAACTCTCATATGGTTGTTCTCTAGGAGGGAACAATGAAAACGCATATTGCCCCCCATATGGCAGTAATCCAGTGTTTAAAGGATAGACTGGTCTTTGGAGAGTGGATTGCCCAAATTGATGCTAATGTGAAGGATCAATTTGTTGAGTTTCAATATAAGAAATTCCAAATAAGATTCCGGATGAACAAATAGGAATAGACCATATTGTCAAAACAGTCCTTTGGTGGACTCCATCTAGCAGTTGATAACTAGTTGGCACATATGGTATACTAGAAAACATTGTCGGAGTAGTAGTAGGAGGTTCCATTGTTGCTGTATCAAATGACACAGTCCTAGATGTTGATGGTTTCTAAGACATATTTAGTCTATCCAAAAGATTTCCTAGTGATTCGATAGGAACTTGCGATGAAGGGTGATTAAAAGAACTAACTTCAGTAGTAGAAGGATATAGGTGGATCATAGTTCCAAAATTCAATGGGGTACTGGATGGAAGATCCTCTACAATCTCTTCTATAGAAATTAGTTCAGGTAAAAGAGGTAGACCGTCAGGTCTGTGAAATATTTCTAGAGCCGAAGAAGGTATATCTTCTGCAGTGACTGACATTGGAGGGGTGACACCTTCTGAATTCTGGAACTCAACTTCTAGATGTTCAGGTAAGTGAACTTCAGTTTCTGTATCAGCCCTAGATGGAGCTGGTTCAGATATAGAAGTGCTTACCATTACACTAGGATCAGTTCTAATGTCCTCTTGTAACTACGGAACTTCTTCTGTAAAGGCAGATGTACCAGAAATGATTGGAGTAACTGGAGTCTCTGATGATGTTGAAACACAAGTTTCAAATAAACCGGGAGAATTCGACTCAATTAAACAAGACCATTTTGCATGGAATGGTTTCATTTTCAGAGTCAAAGACGGTTGACTCACTAGTCTCCACGAATGATGGGGTTTTGATTGACTTTCTTCCACAATTGTGATTACTTGATCAACTCAAAAATTAAAAGGAAAAAGTTATTCCGAATTAAATAAATTTTATGATGCTTTGACACAACTTTGATTTTTAAATTTTTAAGAGTCGAGAAAAAGCTAAAGATGACTCTAGTCGCCTTCGATTTTTAATGAGACTAAAGTGACAAGTGCTCAGATGGACCTTTTATTTTAAGGAGTCTAAAAGGAATGAAAGTGAGAACTCTGGAAATCTAGACAGAGGGATTACCAAACCAACCGTAAAACTAAAATATACACCTTGGTGGTAAATTAAAGAGAAATTACAAAGGACTTTATGTATGGTAGTCAATCTTCCCGAATGCTATGTTCAGTGCATTGTGATTGATAGGGTGGCAGACACAACTTCTTATGGATAAAGGATATCAACCTATTGTGGTCTCCCAATATATACTCGACAGTACGGGGACCACAAGTCCGTACTGACACTTGTCGTATCAAAGAGGAGGAATCACCCAACCTTCAATGAAAATGATAGTTACCAGGTTTTATGACATCGGAACATGTCTCTAGCCTAGACTTCTAGATGTGTTGCGTTAGGTTCCAAAGCATTTTTATGTTCATTGAGATTTATTTTAGAGTTGATCTTGTTTGGAAGCTTGTCTTTAAATGTTCACCGCATGATGTAGGTGTAAAATTCCTAAATATTCAATCTAAAATGTTAAACAGTCGTATATTTTCTTTTAGCAATGAAAATCCTAGCTAATAATGAAAGAAGATAACGATTCTTTCAATAGAGAGCAAAGAGCACACACTAAATGCACTTTTCCTAAATAATCTTTCGCACACAGTCTCAATGCAAATGCACATGAATGTATTTGTTTTTCCATTTCCTTAATGTGAGAATGCCAAAAAAGAAAACTAAGTACAAATCTGAATTATTTTCTTCAAAACAACATTTCAACAATTTCTTTTCAAAATGAAAGGAGGAATAAAACAAAACTTTCGATTTCGAATGGAAAACTGCTTTCGACACTTCAAATATTGACTTTCAAATCAAATATAATGACAAAAGTACAATTGACTATCTAGAGGAGGAAGACTTTACGACACCCTTCTTCTTGACCCAAAATGACAGTTACAACACTTTTGAATCAAAAAACGACAGTTCAATTAAGCTACCCTTGACAAAGAAGGACTGTAAATGATGAAAAATACGTTAAAAAAAAATTACAAATCCTAATCAATGGAGGCTAAATAATGTAAAGGAAACTGGCTTTAGCAATGAGATACTGATCATAAGCAGCAAAACTACTAAATAGAGCTGAAAACAAGTAGGAAAAAACCAAGTTCCAAAGAGAGAAACAATATCACTCAATCATTGCACTTGTCCTTAAGGGAAACAAAGATGCATCTAACCTACAACACACGAGAGGTGTGGTGCATACAAGCTGCCAGTTACAGACAGTGTGATGGGCCAAGAGTGAAACTGAGTTGGGTTTTTGCTCAAAATTTGCAACTAAGTTCAGTTGTTTCAGCTACGCTATGATAGACAGTAAAAACAAAGTATAGGGGTATGATCTTAGGAGGTTATTGAGCTACCACAAGGGCACTTAGGATGTTTACAAGTCATATGTTCAGTTCATAAACCAACCCAAAGATTGACTGAAGCAGCATTCATCTAATTTGCACTTGCATAGCAAGAGTAGTTCGAAGGCTAGCTGGCTAGCTTCAGGCTCCGTTTGTAGTTTATAAAGAAAACAACAATAGCAAACAGAAAAACTAATTGTTCCCTAGTGGAGTTGCCATTTTGTTTCCGGGAAAACTAGTGCCTTTTCAATCTGCTAGTCCCACTAAGACGGGTAGCTATCTTAGAAACAAACAATCAAAGCAAATTGTGATTTTCTTTATGTATGATAGATAAGAGAGAATCAAAGAGTACCAACCTGAATCTTATGCTTGGCTCCTTGATTGTTTCCTCTCTCCCTTGATAGATCTTGCCACTCTTCTCCTACTTGTCTCGCTTTAGATAATACCTGTAGAGGAAAATTAGCAAAACACCATCAAAGCATCTTGATCTATAATACCATAAACAATGCAGAATCATAAATACATTGACCATACAATTGCATTCACAAATACATGATTATATGGAGGAAAACTCAAATAACTTTATTAATAGTAGAAGAGAGGATTACAACCCAGCTATCTGATCTAGCATCATCCTCCCAGCATCAAAGCCCTCTTCACTTCATGAAAAGCAAGATCACCCAACAATACAATGTCTCTTCTCAAAGATAAACCAACAACACTTCCTTACAAAATACAAAATTCTAGCCTCTAGATCTCTCAGGCGAGGGATCCATTTATAGATGTCTTGCAAGGGTGTGAGTCAGCTCTTGGTTTTTGATTAGTGTCATTCCACTGATAGTTCTTGGTTCCACTTGGAGATTTCATTGGTCTCTTACTCATCCCTGGGTGAATTCAGAGAGGCAAGTGTCATAGAAGAAGTTTCTAGAAGATTCCATGACCATCCACCTAGAAAATTGTCTCAACCATTTCTACATTCTCATTCATCGCACCCCACAGAAGGCCTCTTCAGTATGCATCGCACCTGGCTAGTGTAGTAGCTAGTATGCATCACACCTTGACCAAGGAGCAGTCCCATTAGCTAGTACTAGATAGCTACCCATGTTTGCTTCTCTCTTTTTGATATGCTAGTCCCGCTAAGACGGGTAGCAATCTTAAAACAAACAATCAAAGAAAATTGTGATTTTCTTTATGTATGATAGATAAGAGAGAAGCAAAGAGTACCAACCTGAATCTTTCACTTGGCTCCTTGCTTGTTTCCTCTCTCCCTTGATAGAGAGTGCCACTCCTCTCCTACTTGTCTTGCTTTAGAGAATACCTGTAGAGGCAAAGAAACAAAACACCATCAAAGAATCTCGATCTATAATACCATAAATAATGCAGAATCAGAAATACATTGACCATACAATTGCATTCACAAATACACGATTAAATGGAGGAAAACTAAAATAACTTTATTAATAGTAAAAGAGAGGATTACAACCTAGTTGTCTGATCCAGCATCATTCTCCCAACATCAAAGCCCTCTTCACCTCATGAAAAGCAAGATCACCCAACCAAACAATGTCTCTTTTAAAAGATAAACAAACAAAACTTCCTTACAAAATACAAAATTCCAGCCTCTAGATCTCTTAGATGAGGGATCCATTTATAGATCTCTTGCAAGGGTGTGAGTTAGCTCTGGGTTTCTAATTAGTGTCATTCCACTGATAGTTCTTGGTTCCACTTGGATATTTCCTTGATCTCTTACTCATCCTTGGGCGAATTCAGAGAGGCAAGTGTCATAGGAGAAGTTTCTAGAAGATTCCATGAGCATCCACTTGGCAAACTGTCTTTGTCATTTGTCTATTCATGCTCATTGCACCCCACAGAAGGCTCTTTCAGTATGCATCACACCTGGCTAGTGTAGCAGCTAGTATGCATCGTACCTTGACCATGGATAAGTCAGTATGGTCCAGTTTTGGCTAGTTCCAAGTGGTTTTTCAAGTGGAACTTTGGGAAATGATGTAATCAGTTGACCAAGATCCTTTAGGGTATGGAACAATACTTTTAGGGGTTAAAGAGGCCTTGGCTTATTGACATATATGATTGGGGTTGAAGTGCCCAAATATGTCTATAACAGTTGCCCCCTAAAGCATGAAGTCGTAGATATTTTGATGTCGAGTGAAATGCTTTATCATGAGGATCTAAGGTATTCGAACTGGAAGGTGACCTGTATAAGATACAATATAATACATCATCATCATATTTTTTTTCATGATCTAGGTGAGGCAGGTATTCCCATGCTTAGCTTTATAAATTTATTTTCATGTACATGGAACAGATAACCATCTGCGGTTGCAGACTGGTGATTCTTTATATGTAGAGTCATCATCCCTTAGCATGGATGATCATACGTTCAGCTTCAGTGTACATTTGATGTCTTTATTTTCCTGAATATATCACAGCCCAAATGGATGAAACTAGATCTAGGGTCTTTAAACTTGTTCAGTCTTCACCTGATGTACAAGTCAACTCATGTGAAAAGATGTTCTGGAGTCGAACATGGAAAGACATCAGCTGATTACCAGCCAATGATGTAAGTTGTTAACAGGCATGAGAGGAATCACCGATAATGATAATGACCCTCAAGTTACTACAGTACAATTCACGTGGTGTGAATATATGAGTCGATGTCGAACACCACGTAAAATCTTTTGGTCGAAGGTCATTGATGTAAACCTGTCGCCGGAAGTGAGAAACTTGCCATTGAGGCATGCAAGCTTGAAAGTACTGAAATGGTTGTTTCTAAGTCAACTTCTTAGATAATGAGCTGACGTCGACAAGAAGTGACTCATCGTAGGAGGGCCTTGATGTATCCCTCATCTGCGACACAAAATTTAGCAAATGACTTTTTGGAGGTGAAAATGATCTGATGATACAAGGTTCAGGAATGGCGGTCATGAAAAATGGAGAGAGAAGGTATTGCAGTGGATGAGGCGTTAGCTAGGTGGTGAATTCTCTGAATGACTTCTCTTGAACATGTCAGCGACACTAAAATGGATTGGTAGAATTAACCCCAAAAGATGGATGGTGTGGAGGACCAATGGTGATATGACCGGTGAACAGAATAACCTAACCTAGCCCAATCATGGTGATGGAGTGAAAGTGTCATGCTCAAGAGTGACCTGCTACCAATAAAATTATTCAAGTTTTCTTCCCTTTCTTCCCAAGTC